>JAOXJQ010136725.1:0-13154 GCA_025762765.1 Quercus bicolor
GAGATGTGATCACAAATTTGAGATAATAAGTTTGATACTTTTCATGTTTCTTTTCTGATATCAATCATTTTTGTTATGTTTACTTTTTCTTTTTCTATTTTAACTCAATTCAACACAGCTAAGATAAATCCTAACTATTTCGAGTCTGCTACATGGTTCTTTTTATGCTACTTGGCCTTATCTAGGACATGTCTCCATTTACCTTTTCTTTTAATATAAATATTGGTTATTGCAATTTGGCTAATGTGCAACTATTAAAATATGGCAGAGTGATCAAGTTGGTGTGCAAAGCATGGAAATGTTAAAAGTGAGAGCTACCCTCGAACAAAGATTGAAACAAGAGGGTATCCTTAGTTCTAGAGCTTCAAAGTCTGATAAAGTCCAGAAACGTTTGAAGCTAATTAATGGGTACTGTTTTTACCTAAGCTCTCTGGTGTTGGCTTTCTTTCTGAAATTTTGAGTACTAATTCATTGAAGCTGGAACAGAACAGACGACTTGTGACATGAATTTCTGTGATGCGTATAGCTCGGTTAATGAGCCGACTTCTAAGCTGAGCTCACAATCTATTTGTTGTTGTGGGTGTGTGGATATCCTACAATGGGAAACTCCTAAGGGTGTAATTCTTGTACCCTTCAAACGGTTTCTTATTACCTTCCTGAACAAACTCTTTCTTTTTCTCTACTCTTCTTAGTTTTCTCACTCTAATTCTCTGATTTCTCACCTTAGAATGTCCAACCCTCATTTCTTCTTCCCTTCTATTTATAGGCTTCCTTAGTGGGTTAGTTATGATTACATCAGATGGTTTTTCGTGTAGGTGGGGCCCTTTGGGATTATTCTTGATAGAAGGGGGCCCCACTTTGGGAACGGCGTGTCAGCTTTGGGACTTGCGACAGATGCCGGATGTTTCTTGGCGGCGACCTCCCCTAAGGCATTACCGAGACACATTGGAGCGGGCTCCAAGTAACACTAGACCCCGAGGTCGAGGTAGTCAACGGTTATCTTGGCCGAGCAGTGTGGGCTAGGCCCAATGAACATCCTTTATCTGATCTACGGCCTATGGGCCATCAAACATTGGGCCGATGACTATACAGTAGCCCCCTTTGATTCCTTCCCGTGTTTCGAGGATGGAATCAAGGACCCACATTAAATGACCGATTACTTTTTGGTTACATCAACCGTCAGCTATTAATTACAGATAAGATAGCCTGCGCTTTTGGCGTGCGGGGCAATAGGCTGTCATATTAAATGGTCATCATTGCTTGATGGTTCACATATCGAGGCCATGCATGCAATTGTTACAAAAAAGAGAAATCAATTCCTTTCCCGCCTAAAACCTATTTAATGCTCCTCAGGATTCCCCCTCTATAAATTAAGTTCCTCTCCTTTATTGAACGTTTCTTACTTCACTCCTCTCTCTTTCAGCACTCATATTTCCCCGAGCATTCTTCTCCCCTAGATCGTTTTTCTTAGCATATTATTGTAAGTCCCCTCTTCTTTGCTCTTTTTTCGTTTAAGTTCTCATATTTCCTTATATAACAAATGGGTTTTGCACACCTTTAGGGCTAGATTTAACGTTTCTTTAGATGTAGATATAGAATACTACCCTGAGGGCAACATAGAGAATGATAGACGTCATTGAATAGTATTTTTTTCCCTTGATGGCTATCTTAGAAGGGGGGGGGGGGGGAGGGGGGTTAGATTTCTCATGGACCCCCTATTACTTAGAACACTTAGTTTCTATGGCCTTTACCCCAACCAATTTCCACCAAATTTCTATAGAGTGGTGAGTTGTGTGAGTCTGCTTAACAACTTGTATGGCCTACGACTCAACTTTATGTACAACATTTGTGGTGGTACGAGGTTAGGCTACTACCTTAAAGTTTGAGACATAGTAGTCCGGTTTATATCGCGCCTCCTCGACTTCAATAGGAACTCGGCTGGAGAGTATGTCAAAGCGAGCAGCAACTGGCTTGCCGGCAAACACCCTTACCCGACCTCACCTCAAGAAATTGGTCGGTATTCTTTTCTTTCCTTTTTTTTTTTTTTAATTTTTTTTTTATTATGGGACATTAATACTCGGCATTGCTCTTTTAGTCTTGCCAAAGGACTTCCCT
Organism: Quercus bicolor; assembly: GCA_025762765.1. Classification (NCBI taxonomy): domain Eukaryota; kingdom Viridiplantae; phylum Streptophyta; class Magnoliopsida; order Fagales; family Fagaceae; genus Quercus; species Quercus bicolor. The sequence continues at coordinate 2,116 of JAOXJQ010136725.1, forward strand.
TTTTTAATTTCGTCACGCTATTATATTATCCCGTGATATATTAAATTCTTTTCTAACAAAATATCTTTCTTTATCTGTGCAGTTAGTAAGCGCTTTAAGCTTGACCTTAATGCTGCGCATCCTCGGGACTTGAACTTTGAGCTGCGCTCGGAGATTTTCATACACTATGACGGCCAACTGAGGGCGTCCCACCTTATCATCGACTGCATTCCATCATACATTAGCTACCAAGACCCCAGCCAAGCTTTCACTGTCGGCAGCCTTTTGCTCTCCTACATCGACGTTCGCCTCCGAGGTTTTCTTTCGAGAGGTCTGATGCTTGGTGAAGCTCGGAGGCTCGGTCTTAGTCGGATAAGAAAAGGGTCTTTACTTCCTGTTAGGGACGGTTCCATGGCAGAGCTAAGCATATCCTTATTGCAGAGCCAGCCACAGCAGAGCCTGTAGAACCCTTAATTAAAGAATTAGATTTCGAAAAGTCGGCTCTCGAGATGGTGGTATGGCGAAAGATGACTGTTGACTATTTTCTGCTAGGGGGATAGTTAGCCCCCCAACAACAACCTCCTCCCCTTGCTCCCTGTGGATGCAAAAGGCTGCGAGACTATTTTGACCCTACCGAGCCTCCCATGACTCGTCCTTAGGCCCTTCTTCAATCCTGATTGCCATACCTCTAGTTATTCGGGACCTTCCATTCGAACCGAGGCTTGTCGAGCTGGTAGAGTGTCTTCATGCTGGGAGATCGCCCCTTTCTCACTGACTCCTGCATTCGAAATTGGGCCAGCAAGTAGGGGGTCGGATTGCGGACAGTCTCGGGCAGGCGACATGCAATACTATGTAGAGAGCAGTGATGAGGCTATCTTCCTCAGGCTCAAATGGCACACCATTGCAGTAAATTCCTACTCCTTTTTTTTTTTTTTTTTTTTTTTTTTTTTTTTTTTTTTTTTTTTTTTTTTTTTTTTTTTTTTTTTTTTTTTTTTTTTCCTTTTTTGCTTGCTTATGCATTCTTTTCACTTTTGCCTTTAACCTGATCTCCCTTTTTTTTAATCGATTAATTTATTTTAATTGTTCTACTAGGCTGTGCAAATGACTCATATGCTTGAAGATCAGCTTAAGGGTGCCATGGAGGAAGCTAAAAAGGAGAGGGCCCTTAAGGAGGTATCTGAGTCCACTTTGTGGGACCAAGCCGCCGAACTAGCAGCCATAGAGCAAAGATCTGCGAAGGTCGAGATAGCCCGTGTAGTTGTTGAGAAGAGGGTGGTGGACTTGGAGGGGAAATTGGGTGATGTAGAAGTAAGGCTTGCTCAAGCTGAGAGTGTTATCTTAGCCAGGGATAAGGAGATAGCGGACGTGAAGATCATCGTGGTGTAGAGCGAGGATAAGTTCTACAACATGGGCTTTGCTAATGCTGAGAACTCCAACGAACCCATTATGCTTAAATCTTAGTGCTACGGATTCGGGGAGGGGTGGATGGCTGCTGTGAACTCCCTGGGTCTCTCCGAGGATTCTCCCTTCAGGGATCCTAAGCAAATACCCTTGCTTGAGCCTTTACATCCTTTTCCTGTTCAGAACCAGGCCTAGGATGAAGAGGAAAATAGCTTTAGTATGAGGGAGTTGGTTGAAGAAATTGACTCTCATACCGAGGTGATTTACCTTGACATTTTGAGCAATCCTGGCACCGTAGAAGGTCAAGAGCCACTACCCCCCATGTTGAATCTCGACCCTCCAACGATCGCAGATGCTACTTCTACTCCTTCCGAGCATACTCAAGATCCTAAAGCCTAGACGTTATGTGTTTTTTATTTTTACTATCTTATTATTAAATCAGTTCACCACTTCCACCTCATCAGTGTCTAACATTCACTTCCACGAATCCATCCATAGTCGTTTAGTAAGGTTTCCACCTAGTTGAGGATTGGGGTTAGCCGAGGCCATGCATCTGTCCTTAGAACCATTTGATAAGGTTTCCACCTAGTTGGTAACTGGGTTCAGGCTAAAGTTAGGCTTTTGTCCTTGGTACAATTTTGAATAGAGGCAGATCATATTATAAGAATATGCGGTATTATAGATGTAGAACTAGCAATTAAGTAAAATACAGCACTTCTCCTAGTCTATCATTCTCAATGGTAAAATCTTTTTAAGTTCTACACGTTCTAGGGTTGGGGGAATGGTCTCTCCTCCAAATCTTCCAAGTAGTAAGCCTTCACTCCTGCTATTGCAATAACTGTGTACGACCCTTCCTAGTTTGGACCCAGCTTCTTGGTGTTAAGGTCTTTAATACTTCCCACCGCTGTACGCATCACTAAGTCCCTAGCACTAAATTCCCTTGATCTCACTTTCTTATCATACCTTTAAGACATCTCCAGTTAGTAATCTGCTAGTCGGATAGTAGCCATTAAGGCGTTCTTCTATTAGATCCAATTGTTTCATCATTAACTCATCGTTGCTAGCTGGAGAAAAATCTGAGACCTTCATGCTGGACATGCTTATCTCTACAGGGATGACTTCCTCGGTTCCGTAAGTCATGGAATAAGGGGTTTTAGCAGTAGATCTTTGCGTTGTTGTTCGGTAAGCCCACAGTACGTTAGGTAACTCCTTGGTCCACCTACCCTTTGCTCCCTTCAACCTTTTCTTTAACTTGCTCATAATTGCCTTATTCGTCGCCTCGGCTTGGCCATTCCTCTGTAAGAGTATGCGGAGTTGAATACCTATTCTTAATCCCAAGGTCATCGCAGTACTTACGAAAAGCTTTACTATCGAATTACAACTCATTATTCGACACCAGAGATTCTGTACCTTGAACCTTGTCACTATGTTTTTCCATACAAACTTCTTTATGTCAACATCTTGAATATTCGCTAAGGCTTCAGCTTCAATCCACTTGGTAAAATAGTTAATAGCTTCAATCCACAGTACGTTAGACAACTCCTTGGTCCACCTGCCCTTTGCTCACTTCAACCTTTTCTTTAACTTGCTTACAATTGCCTTGTTTGTCGCCTCGGCTTGGCCATTACTCTGTGAGTAAGCGGAGTTGAATACCTACTCTTAATCCCGAGGTCACTGCAGTACTTACGAAAAGCTTTACTATCGAATTGCAACTCATTATTCGACACCAGAGATTCTGGTACCTCGAACCTTGTCATTATGTTTTTCCTTATGAACTTCTTTATGTCAACATCTCGAATATTCGCCAAGGCTCCAGCTTCAATCCACTTGGTAAAATAGTCAACATCTACCAACACAAATCTTCTATTTCTAGTTGCTCGGGGAAATAGTCTAATGATTTCTAACCCTTACCAAGTAAAGGGCCATGGGCTGCTTATTGGATTCGAATTCCCACCTGGTTGATGTATAATCGGTGCATACTTTTGGCATTGCTTGTATCTTTTTACGTATTTAGTAGCATTTCTTTGCATTCTTGGCCACCAAAACCCTTAGGTCACTACTTGATGTACTAGAGAACAATCCCCTACATGGCTGCCACACACTTCCTCTTACAACTTGGTCAGAAGATCATTAACCTTTGAAGAGTGGAGGCACAATAGATAGGGCCCACTGAATGACCTTCCGTATAACCTTCGGTCTTGGGATAACCAGAATCATGTAGCAACTCTTCATACCTCTTAGCCTTTTTGGCTTCGTTCGGCAATACATCCTTGGCTAGAAATTCTATGGTTGGATCCATCCAACTTGATCTAAATGTCAATACTACCTAGATTCCCACACGAGGGTTAATGCTAGGCTTATGCAACACTTCTATTGTAATCAATCAAGGAATGCGGTTATCTAAGGATGAGGCCAACATTGCTAATGAGTTAGCATGCCTATTTTGCCCTCGAGAAATTTGGATCACTTTTGCCTTTTGAAACTTGCCCATTAATTGATCTACCAACCTCAAATATTCAACAGTCTGGGAATCCTTGGCCTCAAAACTTCCATCAACTTGACTCACCACCAACTGAGAATTCGAATAGATCTTTACATCCGTTGCCTCTAGTTTCTGTGTAGCTTTAAGTCCCACAATAAGTGTTTTATACTCAACTTTGTTATTTGATGCTCGAAAATGTAATCTTAAAGAATGCTCCAGCTTCACCCTTTCGGTGACATAATCGCGGTGCCAATTCCTGCACCTCGAGCATTGGATGTGTCGTCAACGAACAACCTTCACGGCTGGATAGAAACATTATAAATCCCACTAGGGCCCTTCTCTACGAGGGTGAATTCCACAACAAAATCTGCAAGCACCTATCCCTTTACTGAGTTCCTTGGTCTGTACCTAATATCAAACGATCCGAGTCTAGTGCCGCACTTCGCTATCCTCCCTGTAAAGTCGGATCTTTTTAGCAAAGATTGCAATGGGTATTTTGTTAATACGTACACAATATGTGCTTGGAAATAGTGGGACAACTTCCTGGTGGCATGGACTAATGCCAGGGCAAGCTTTTCTAGGGGCAAATACTGGGTTTCTACGTTGACCATTGTTTTACTGATATAATAGATCGGTCTTTACACTCCCTCTGATTTTTTAGCAAGATCGCACTCATGGCATTCTCGGACACTGCAAGATGCATATATAAATCCTCCCTTAGATCTGGATAACATAAGATTGGTTGGCTAACTAGATATTTCTTCAAGTCCCGGAATCCTTCATCACACTCCTTCGTCCATTGAAATCCTTTCCATTTCTTTAACAATTGATAAAAGGGCCAGGGTCTATCTGCTGATTTCGATATGAAATGATTCAAAGCGGCTATCATCTATTAGTTTTTGCACGTCCTTCGGGTTGCTCGGTGACCTGAGATGCTAAATAGCACTTATTTGGCCAGGATTCGCTTCTATTCTTCGATGTGTAATCATATACCCTAGAAACTTTCCAGCCCCCACGCCGAAGGCACACTTATCAGCATTGAGACGATAGCTTATGCCGCCTAAGTATTACAAACGTCTCCTTCAAATCTTCCATGTGCCTTGATTCTTCTTACTCTTCATAACCATGTTATCTATATACACCTTCATTGTGCTTCCGATCCTATCTCTAAACATCCTAGTCATCATCCTTTGATAAGTGGTCCCTACATTCTTAAGTCCAAAGGGTATCATCGTGTAGTGATAATTGCCCTCGGGGGTTATGAAGGACGTCTTTATCTGATCCTCGGTTGCCTTGGAACCTTGGAAAGCATCCGAGAAGCTCATCCTAGGGTGTCCACACATTGCATCGACTAACTGATCGATCTTTGGGACAAGGAAGGGATCCTTAGGACATGCTGATTGAGATCAGTGAAATCTACACAAACCTGCCACTTGCCGTTCTTTTTAACCACTAGGGTATTCGACAACCACTCCAAAAAAAATTCTTCCTGAATAGCCCCAACTTGCTTCAGTCTTGCTACCTCCTTCACAGCCTCCACATGTTACTTGGCCGACCTCTTTGGTTTCTGTTTCTTGTGGGGAAATAATGGGTCCATGTTTAACTTATAAGTAATGAACTCTGGATCTACCCCGGGAATGTCATACGGGCTCTAGGCAAAAACATTTTTGGTTCTGAACCAGGGTCAGCAATAGGGCCACCAGATCTTCCTACCTAATGCTCCTGCCCACCTAGAAGCTCTTGTTCTCATAAGGAAGTATCTGGACCTTAATGAGATCCTCGGTGTTGTCAGCCCCTTTGCCCTTTGCGGGCCCCTATAATTGCTATGACAAGTCTTGCTCGGCTGGCTCCTTCTACTTAATCTCACGATTAACGGCCGCTACTAAACTTTGTCTTGCAACTTGTTGGTCTCCCTTTACAACGACAATTCCCTTTTCGGTATGAAATTTCACCATCACATGTTAGGTAGAAGGCACGACTCCCATAGCGTGGATCCACGGTCACCCGAGAATTGCGGTGTACGGGGAGAAAGCATTCATCACAATGAAGTTTACCAACACCTCCTATCCTTCAGTATTAATCGGCAATGAGATCTACCCCTCGGGGATCACTACCTTTCTGTCAAATCCTATTAAGGGGGTGTCATACTTAGATAAGTCCTTCCGCTTTAACCCTAACCCTTTATACGAGTTGGGGTACATCACTTCAGTCCTGCTTCGTTGATCTACTAATACTCTCTTTATTACAAAGCTACCAATTCTGGAGGTGACTATGAGGGCATCGTCATGCGGTTGGGTCGTTCCTTCCAAATCTCCGTCTCTAAATTCGATCAGTTCCCTTCGGCCTTTTCCCTGGCCGATTAGTATCCTCAGCGTTTTCTACCGAAAACATGCTCAGGATCCCCTTCCATTAACTCAAATTTGTGTTAATTGAAGCCGTATGCATAACTTCGATAACCCCCAACGGAGGTGGGAGAGTGTTCCCTTGGTTTCTTGATGCCTGCCTTGTCGCGTTGCCTTCTATTGCAACTACAAACTCCTTCAAGTGCCTAGACTTCACTAGTTGTTCCAAATGATCCTTTAATACCCTGCACTGATCGGTTGTGTGTCCCTTTTCCCAGTGGTATGTACAATATAAGTTTTGATTTCTTCTTGCTGAGTCACCCCCCCCCCCATCTTGTTCAGCCATTGAAAATATGGTTTGTTTTTTAATCTGGTCCAGAATCTTATGAACGGGTTCTTTAAATGCCACGTTGATCTCCCTGGTTCGAGTGTTAGGCTCTTGAATCCTTATTTCTCTCCCCGGCCTCAGTTGGAAGCCCCCAGGTCGTGAATCCTTTGCATATTGCAATGTAGCGGGAGCCTTACCCTTACTTAGTTGCGGGTTATTTTCCAACCCCTTATGCTCCTTAATTCGCTTCATTAGCTGATGCATGTTCTCGAGGGGCCGCATGGTTTACGAATCTCTCAGCTCGGAATCCTATGGAAGTCCCAACTTAAAAGTAGTGGTGGCCAACTTCTCATTACCTCCTCCAATTTCATTTTACAACTCCTAATACTGGTTGGCATAACTTCGAAGAGTTTCTCCCGCTCCTATCTTCATGGATAACAATGCATCAATGGGCTGGGCCACTTGACTACAAATAATGAATCGTGCCTCGAACTCCTGGATCAGCTCCCCAAAGTTGTGGATTAACCCTTTCCTTAACCTATTAAACCATCTCAAAGCTGTAGGTTTGGGACTAGAAGGAAATATCTTGTATATAAGTGCATCATTCTGACGATAAAGCGACATCATCGGGATGTAATGGCTGACATGTTCAATGAGGTCTGCCTTACCATCGTATGAGATGAACGGTGGACAATTAAAACATCTCGTTATTTGAGTGCGCTCAATTTCGTCAAAGAATGGCGATCGAGCGGCTCTTCGTAGTGCTCGACTCATCATGTTCGTTGCAGCAATATAACGCCCATGTTGGTTGGGTGAGTCTGATAGTCACTTGACGAACTTGGTCGATCTCTCTCTTGATCAACATGAACTACTCTGGTGGGAAAACTTCCCCTTGCTCTCCCCTGTGTTGCTGGAGTCATCGAGAGACTCATCACCGTTCCTTCTCCAACGCCTTCCCTACACTTCTAACTCCAGTCTTTGACTTGCTTATGTAAACGTTTTAATTCCTGATCCCTTTTTTCATATAGTTCTTACTCAGGAATGTAGGATGCTGATCTCTACCCCTGCGAGGATCCTTCCCCCGAATCGGGCCGCTCTACTTGCTTTTCATGCCTATAATCCTGGTCCCTTTTTTGCCTTCTTTCACGCTATCTCGAGCCTTGAGATGAGCCCTTAGATCAACTATCTGGAGAACTCGTCGAATGCCAATCGGCCATGCTTTAAGGTGATTAGCTTCGCCTGGAGCTTCAACTGAGTAGGAGATTCCCACAGACGGCCAATTGTGACACGTACAACTCGGTTAATGGGTTGACTTTGAAGCTGAGCTCACAATCTATTTGTTATTATGGGTATATGGATATCCTACAATGGGAAACTCCTAAGGGCGTAATTCTTGTACCCTTCAAACAGTTTCCTATTACCTTCCTGAACAAACTCTCATTTTTTCTCTACTTTTAGTTTTCTTGCTCTAATTCTCTAATTCCTCACCCTAGAATGTCCAACCCCCATTTCTTCTTCTCCCCCTCTATTTATAGGCTTCCTTAGTGGGTTAGTTATGATTACATAATATGGTTTTTCATGTAGGTAGGGTTATGATTACATCATATGGTTTTTCATGTAGGTGGGGCCTTTTGGGATTATTCCTGACAGTAGGGGGCCCTACTTTGGGAACAAGCGTGTCAGCTTTGGGACTTGTGATAGATGTCGGATGTTGCTTGGCGGCAACCTCCTCTAAGGCATTACCGAGGCACATTAGAGCGGGCTTTGAGCAACACTAGCCCCCGAGGTTGAGGTAGTCCATGATTATCTTAGCCAAGCAGTGTGGGCTGGGCCCGATGAATGTCCTTTATTCGATCTATGACCCATAGGCCATCAAACATTGGGCCGATGACCATTCAATTTCGATGATGATGCTATAGACGTTGGGGCTACTAGATTCAGTAATGGCCATGCAAGTTCTTTGAGCACAAGTAAACTTTCCAAAATTGTTTCTGCTAAACCAAATAAGCCTAAGGTATAAAACTTGATTGGACTTCCTCTTTGCATGTGTGAGTTTATATGGACATTAATTTCAGACTTAATCAATAGTAGCCTGCATATGAAAGAAAACCACCACATATGTATAGTTGATCTCATCGATACACCAGTTGGGTACTAAGGCTACTCAAAAGTTTTTTTTTTTTTTTGAAAATTTTAATATAATATAATATAATATTTTGAACATGAGTATCATTGTTTGGTCTTCCATGTTGGGTAATCCCCAAAAAAGGAGATTGATATTGACATTTCATGGATCCTTTCAACTGTTGCATGAGGTTGGGTGTAGAGTGCCTTGCTCGTCAAAACATATATTTTTGCATAAGGATTTTTTGTTTTGATGGAAAAAAGAACTAATCTTTATAATACACCAGCTGGTTTTTGGTTTATTTTTAATTTTTTTTATAAATTTAATATAATATTTTGCATATGAGCCTCAATGTTTGGTTGTCCATGTTAGGTATCCCCAAAAAAGGAGATTGATACTGACATTTATGGGTCCTTACAACTGTTGCATGAGGTTGGGGGTAGAGTGTAATGTATCTATACTACTATTTAAAGGGTTTTTTTTATTTGGACTTGACATTTTTTTTATTCCAAAATACCCCTACAGCCTACGTTTAAATAGGGGCAAAAGTGAAGGATAATTCGATAAAAATACATCTTTAACTTTCATGTACAATATTGTCTACAAAATAAGACTATTTTTCTGTTGGTTTTCAAAATTCAATCTAAACTACAAATTTATTTTGTCAATAATTTAATTTTTTTTTATTTTATAAATTTATTTTACCACTTTTACTTAAAAAATAAGTCTCTGACGCATGGCTAGTGTCTAATAATGCATTTTTGCTTCTTAAGGATTTATGTATTGATGGGAAAAATATAATTAATTTGGCACATGTTACCACAATTATTTTCCTTCTTAAGTTTTAAGGCTTCTCAGGAGAACCTTAACTTTTAAGTTTTCCATTGGTTACAAATTACCACATTTAAAATTTTTGTCCACCATTTTAAAGCAGGAATGTACATTGTAATTTGGAAACCACTACTTTGCCATAAATGTTTCACGTACAATATTGCCTAAAAAATGAGACCATTTTTATGTGTGGATGAAAAAGTATCTAAAAATACATCTAATATTGTTTAAATCTTAAGGGTGTGTTTGGTTGTAGTGAAAACAAGGAGAATGGAAAATAGTGAGAAGAAAATAGGGGAGAAAATGTTGTTTTTGTTTGGTTGAAGAAAGAAAATAGAAGATATAGAAAATAGGAAAGAAAGTTTTCCCGCATACATTTTTTATCCTCCCAAATTGAGAGGAAAATGAGGAGGAAAAAGTGATGAAAAATGCATTTTATACCAATACTTCCACTTTATTACATTCACTTACCTCTCTCTATTTCTTATTATTATATAATAAGGACATAATAGTCAATTTATATAAACTATATTTTTCATCCTCCCTTTTTTCTCTCAAACCAAACACAAAAGTTTTCTACTCTCCTTTTCTTCCAACCCTCCAACCAAACACACATGAGGGAAAACCAAATCTTTTCTATCCTCTCACTTTTTTATCCTCCTAATTTTTCATCATTTCATTATTTCATTCTTCTAACCAAACGGACCCTAAGTGTAACTTGAGCTCAATACACACATGCATATATATATATATATATATATATTGCAAAAGCCGAGAGAGAGAACTTGAGAATTAAAAGAACTCACCAACAAAACAATATACAACCCAAACTAAAGTTAAACCAAAAAAAAACAAAAAACAAAAACTTATCAACCCAAATTTGATCAACAAGAAAGAATAAAAAAATCACCAAAAGAAGGATAAAAGAAAGAAAAAAAAAAAAAAAAGATGGGAATACAGTTTATTAAAATTAAAAAAAAAAAAAAAAAAAAGTGAAAAGAAGGGCAACTCCAAGGAGTGCACCAGACCAAAGGCTTCCTCCTACAGAACTCCCCAGAAGCCAATAAATATCAGGGCATGTTTGATAAGAAATTTTTATTAATGATGTTTTTTTTTAAGAATACATATGATATTGTTTAAATATTAAAAACGGTTGTTTAAATAGCAATAGCAAGAACCCCTTAACATTCACATCAAACGCAGCGTTGTCAGCAAAATGGCATTCAAAACAAGAAACAAAAAGAAAAGAAAACCCACAAAGCTTAACTTGCTGGAATCACCCAAATAATGTACAATACAACTAAAGCAATACAATGCGTGATAGATTGTCCAGATTGTTACAAGTACGTACAACTTTTTCTTTTTTCCTGAGAATCAAGAAGGCCTAATTTGGAATGTCGAGAGAAGAGACGGACGGGCAATCGATGTGTTTCCACTTATTTAATAAGCTTGAGGAGCTGACCTAAAACCCATAAAGATCACCATAAAAAAAAAAACGAAAAAAAAAAGAAAAAGCTACGGCATACAGTGCTATTAGTAGTGCTGATAACA
>JAOXJQ010136782.1:0-13145 GCA_025762765.1 Quercus bicolor
GTATTCGTTAATTCATATTGTTCCTATAATATTTTTTAATGTAAAATATTTTAAATAAGAAGATTATATGATTGACTAATTTGTTAACAAATTGTTAACCATTGTTAACCTTTGTTATCATTATTCACATAGTATTTTAACAATTGTTACCATTATATGAATTTTTGTATAATCGTATAATCTTCTTATTTTCAATCATAGTTTTCTCTTGAACATAATTAGATTGTATTTTCCAATTAATATTTATTTTCTTACTTTTTTATTACTTAATTGTAACATTTATTGTTACTATGCTCTAGTTGGGCTACATCAGCAACCATGTCATTATTCTTTTTCTTTCCAATTTTTCCTATAATTTTTTTAACATTAACTCATTTAAGGCAAATTAAAATCCTCATTATTTAACAATCAAAATATCATTTCTTTCTTATTTTTAACTCTTTTTATTGTTAATTTATCAACTTATTGTTACACTTTCTCCAACATTTCTTCCTCTCTTTTACATTTTCAACTCCCCACTACTGTCTACCTTAATTCATATATGGTATAATGTATAATTTATTATTTAAAATTCATTAAAGATAGTTTGTTCTCTTTATCTCTACGTCTATATATCATTCTATTATTTTGGATTTTTTTTTTGAGAAACTTGGGTGTGTTGGATTGATATTATTATTTTTTGAAATTTTTTATATTCTACAAATTTTTGTTATAGTGGGTATTTTTTTTTTTTTTTTTTTACAACTAAACTTTTTTAAGTTTCAAATTAATGATTTAAATTTCTTATTCTCTTAAAAGAGATTATCAAGATAATCAAACCTCTTTACAAATTTACAATTCATATTACTCAAATTTGATAGACACATTCAAATACATAGGTATGTAGATTGTATTTCAATATAAGCTCAAATTCTCACTTCCAAAATATCTACAAATTAACTCAAACCAAGACTAAAAGAGGGGGAGAGAGTACATGTGAAGTGGAACTCAAAAAACACATTGCCAAAATGTATCAACCCAAAGTAGAGGTAAAAAAAATACAAAACTTCAACAATCTAAAATAGAGTTTCAAGATAGAATAAATAATAGAGAGAGAGAGAGAGAGAATCACCCATCTTAGGAGAGAATGTGAGAAAAATAGTAAATTATATATATATATAAAAGAGTAAAAAAATGCTCAAAAGAAAATATATAGTTGTAAACAGTAAATTATCTAAGTCATGCTATGTAATAGAATAACATTATATCATTATCTACTATTTAATGTCATAAGATAACATCTATCAATTAAAAAAAAAGAAAAGAGAAAAGATAACAAATTAAAATACAACCAAATCGCATCAACCTAAAGTATTGTTCAATGCAAAAATTCATCAACTTGAAATAAATATGCAATAAAGAATTAAAAATCCACCAAAAGAAAGAAAGAAAGAATATATATATAAAGAATATATATATATATATATATAGAGAGAGAGAGAGAGAGAGAGAGAGAGATCATTTTCTTGTGATTTTTTTTGTGTGGGAAAAATATAAATTGAATGGAAGAGAGAATAACAAAGTTTTATAGCAAATAGAATGGGAGAAAAAAAAAAAAAGTCAAAAAAAGTTAGATGAAGGAATGGAAGAATTATAATGTTAAGATGTAGAATAGTGGGAAGTAAAAAGGTAAAAGTGAGGGGGAAAATGTTGGAGGAAGTGTTATTGTAAGATGAGAAATTAATAAAGAGAAAAATAGTTAAAAAGGAGAGAGAAAGTGTTGGAACTTGGAAATAGTGGATGATGTGGCTGCAGAAGTAGCAACAATAAATGTTACACTTCAGCTTTTAAATATACAGTAAACCTCAAATGGCCACCATTGTACAAAAATAGTTGAGAGTTTACCTTAAAAAAAGAGATAATAGAGCCTAAGAGCTTCCTATGGTGTTTTCTGGTGAGTCCCACCGAAAATACGGTGGTAGAGATGGTAGTGGAGTGTTGTACCGGTGGGAGAGTGAAAGAGATAGAGTGAGAGAAATGGGTCCAAAGCATGAGAAAAAAAACCATCAAGAGAAACTGTAAGGATTTTTTTTCTTTCTTTCCTCGTGATAAATATAAATATATATATTTTTTTTTGATAAGTAAGAATGTTATATAAACGAAAGGCTACTATGCATGAAAAACATAGAGCAGTCTCAGAGAATACAAGAAAAAAAAACAGAGAGAAAACAAAAAAGAACCAAACAACAAAATTTACAAAAGAGAAAGAGAACTAAGAAAAGAAAGGAGAGAATCACTAGTCGTGAGTTTCCATGCCCGAGACCAGTCAAAAAGAGTCCCACTAAAAGAAGCAAGAATCTGATCACCAAAACTATCCAAGTCCTCAAAAGTCCGCCGAATCCGTTCCTTCCAAATACACCATAGGATGCACAACGGAACTAAGTTCCAAATCTGAGATGAATGCTTCCTCAACCAATTCCACCAGCCAAAAAGCAAATCTGGGATCGATCTAGGTATAACCCAAGACAAACCAAAAGTTTTTAAGGCAAAGCTCCACGATCGATGAGCCAACTCACAATGAAGAAGTAAATGGTCTACCGTCTCTCCTAAATGAAGGCACATACTTCCTCCATACTTCCCCAACCAATTCTACCAACCAAAAAGCAAATCTGGGATCGATCTAGGTATAACCCAAGACAAACCAAAAGTTTTTAAGGCAAAGCTCCACAACCGATGAGCCAACTCACAATGAAGAAGTAAATGGTCTACCAACTCACAATATAAATAAACATACTTCCTCCATAATATAAGTTAGAGCTTTACAACACACTTACAATAATAAGAACTACACATCGTGTCTCCAAAATATACATAAAATTCCAAAACTCCAAATGAATCAACACAAAATCAGGATCCTTCCTAGGATACGCAACCTCAACCTTAAAATCTAGGCCTACTACGCCAAAGGCTAACCTAACTTCCAGTAGAGTTAGCTATGGCCTAGATAAATTTAGTAGATGGAGTCACCAACCATTTATAACCCAAATCTCCCAATTTAGCATAGTACTCCAATCACCACCAACAAACTAAGCTATGCTTGACATATTGCTAATTGACCTGTAAAACTATCGGAGAGTGAGATGAGCTAAAGCCCAAAAAGTAGCATAATTAATGGGGGTGAGAGAAATGCAAGTCTTGTGATAATCAGCATTTTACAATAAAACATACTATACTTTGGGAATTTCCATTTGATTTCTGAAAAATCGAATATAGTAATGACATGACAAAAATGCTTGAAACAACATAGCACAAAGCTTTTTCGAAATATCTCAACGTGAAACTACATAATATAAATATATATTGTGAGCAATATTAGTACCATTCAAAAACAAGAAATCCAACCCAAGGCTACATGATAGTTGCCAACACAAAGCCGAAACTCAATCGCTAACACAAAGTCGGAACTAATTTGTCAACACAAAGCCGGAACTAATCTGCCGACACAAAGCCAAAACTAATTTGCTGACACAAAGCCGGAACTAATAACCATCACAAAGATGGGTGCTAAGATATCAATGTCACATAGACTATAGTATCTAGCTAGGTAATCACCGGGTAATCGCGTCACAGCAGCCCAAGGGTAAAAACATAAAGAATTCACAGTTTACATGAAATCAAAACACGGTTCAATTCCAAGTAGTTTCACAAAACCCTTTGAAATACCCAATATATTCACAAGGTTCTCAAAGCCTTCAAACTCATTTCTTGTCAAGAAGATTTTGTATCAATTTTCCCAAATATCACAAGTCAAGATAAAGCATCTTTAAATTTAGCAAATAATGCAATAAATCCATAAAATCCATGCCCAAAAATTAAATTAAAGATGCTTGTCTTTTCCATGCCAACAAATCATGCATTTCCCCATATGCAAAAACAAATATGATGCACTTTCAATACTTCAAGTGCTTTCCATAAATGATTAACTAACAATAATAGTACACATAGTACATTCTAGGAAAAACATGAATAATGTTCCAAAATGGGTTTAAACATGAAATTCTTGAGTGCAATACTAATTATTTTTCAAAAATCCCATTAAGAAACCACTTACCTTAGAAGGCCAACCAATTTACCTCAACCGGGCACCACAAAATCAACCAATCCAATCACTAGGTCCATCGCCAAGAATATCGAAACCTAGAAACACAATGGTCAAGCCTATCAACAACAAGGTCTATCACAAAGTACTATTACATTTATCTCCGTAAATCGGAACAACCCCCTAAAATCGAACCAAAGGCCCTAAAGTTTAGTTTGCCCGTCCTAAGACAAGTACCCCTTCCCAAATGGGAACCAAACAAGCTTCCAAGAAACTCACAATGCTAACAAATCCAAAACATTTTAAATCCCTACCGCAATAATGTGCATTCATTAAATAGTATAACACACATCACTTTAAAGATAATATAACATACATCACTTTAAAAATGAAGTAGCTAGCCACATGAATCTCTTTGGGTACTAAATAATAAATTTAAGCCAAGATAATTTCAACCAAGGTTTGGGATAAATTCCACAATTTCTCAACGTTTTAGTCTTACTTTCAGATTCAGTACATAGCAGGCCAGCCATTTTGTAAAAATGGTTTGGTCAATGAAAAGTTATCCGATTAATTTGAAAATTTAAGGGAACATACCCCTATATGTATACAATGTACCACAGAAAATTCAGCCCAAAACGATTTTTGTATAATTTATCAAAAATAAAGAACTGCAGCTGACTCAAATCTGTCCCTGACAACTATAGAATCCAAAAGAAAGTTGCTATTTCTTAATACTAGCCCAAATGCTTTAGACTTGATTTACATTAAAACCACATGTGTCAAAGCATATTAAAAATAAGGGATGAAGCCCATAATGTCATATAAACAATCAGTCAATCACCACAACCAAAAATCAAGAAACCAAAACTCAGAACTCATATAGACAATTTATCAAACGCTTGGTATACAAAAAGCGCATGCTCACATTAACACATGCAACAACAAAACTCATACGGTTGATCTAGGAAACCAACCCTCAAGTACCCATTAGAAAATTAGACAACTAAATCCTCTTATCAAAGCAAAAACCCCCAAATTTTCACCATAATAAACCTCAAATGGCCACCATATGTAAAAACCATAAACCCACTGATCAAATAAATCCACCAAGATAAAACCCATATATATATATATATATATACACATGAATATCACTTTCAAAACTTAGAGTAGAAGAACCTCTAGCATAATGTGAAAACCTACAAAATAATAAGAGTTTTACCTTCAAAAGGAGAGATGAAGAAGCCTTAGAGGTTGCTATAAAGCTTTTCCGGTAAATCTCACCGGAAAAATGACGGTGGAAGTGGTGGTGAGGTGAGTATCGGTAAGAGAGTGAGGGTGAGGTGGAAAGAAGTCTATGTGGATGTGGGTGCTCGTGTTTGACTGAAAGAAAAGAAATGAGATTAAGTGGGGAGGTGGGGGCTCACGTGTGGCATGGCGGGGCATATGTGTGTGTTTGTGATTGTGTGTGAAAGCAAAAGAAAAGAGGGGTACAGACCTTAAATAGCCGGCCAGATAGAGAGATATTAATGAATTTGTGTGGTGGAAACTGGAAAAATAGGTGAGGAAGGTGGGAGTCACGTGCGTCTCCAAAAATCTGATTTCTTTTTTTAAAGCTAGGGTGTTACATTTTCCCACTCTCACGTTGGCTAAAGAAAACAGAGTATTTTTGCAACTGCTAACAATGGAAATTAAAGTAGACAATTTTGTTGTGGTACTTTGGATTAAGTAATGTGTTTGAGTTTGGTGAGAGAGTAAAATTAAGTGTGTGTTTGTTTAGCAATTAGTTTGTTTTATAATAAAAAAAAATTAAAGCATAATGCAGTGATATAAACTATAAAGAAAAATCCATCAAAAAAAAAAATACCTATAAAGAAAAAAAGAAACCATTTAGCATAATTATCTCATCGCATAAACTATGTAAGCCATTACTTATTTACTAATGGATAAAATTTAGTTACAAAATTGGTTGTAACCTAAATTTACAACCTTAATCAATATCTTTTTATTAGAGATGAATTTTGACAAATCTATCATTGGATTACATCTTCTTCTTATATCCTCCATGCTTGAAAAATTTCTAGAAAATTAAAAATCAATAGCTATGTCATCAATAAATTATTTAAATTGCAAGTTTTTGTAATTTAAAATTATGCATAAAATATAAACTTATAAATCATATAATAAATAATATCCGATTGACATAAAATTTGACATGTATATTAAGAATATTAAAAACATGTAATTCAACGGTTAGATTTTCGAAATATGTAATTATATTTATTTTATTGAGTAAATTGTGGCTAAACTTTATCATTTATTAATTACTCAAATGACATTGAGCATTTCAATTTTAAGTAAATACCATGCATCAAAAAATTTACCTTAATAATAAGCTAAGTCTTACAGTGTTAGTTATCAGTTATCACTTGTCATGGTAGATACTCCCCTCAAGTGTTAAAAAGATTTTCTCCATTTCTGCAAGCATCAGAAAAAGGCAACCAAATTCAACACCTTCTCGACTTTTTTTGTTTTTTTTTTTGAGAATTACGACTTTTTTTTGTTAGGTTGAAAGAAAATAGAAACATAATAGAAAGAGATCTCCTAAAAAGAAAAGATGATTATTGTTAAGTTATGGTTTTTATATAACATTTATGATGGCTTTATTCCATGACAAAAAATGTTGTTATTTCATTAATTTATTTCCTTGTATATTTTTGTGGGATTTAATTGTAATGGATTTAGTCTTAAGTGGTGAAAATTTGATCAAGATAGTTGAAGGTCACATGAGAAACATATGTAGGAAGCTGAAGAGTCAGTGTATCTCGCAACTAATCTTGTGACTTGGCCAACCCACGAGATCCACTAATAGTTAAGATTTTAAGTGTGACTTTTATACCATTCACCCATACTATATATATCTTCATTACCCACAGAATTGTGAGGAGGCTATTAGATAGAAAACCCTAGAGAAAGGTTTCTACAACACCCACCATTTTAGAGAAAGATACTCATCTTTAAGTGAGAATTCCTTAGTAGTCTCTTCTCATCCCCTTTCCCATTCTTATACCTTGAGAGGAGATTTGTACCCAAACACAACCCACACACCATTCAGAGTGTACAGAGTGTTTTGGAACTTGAGAAACATTGGGTCTTTGCCAAAATAAGCTGTTGAGCCTTGATGGTGCAATCGTGCGGTATTGCAGGATCTAGGAAGCTAGTGAAAACAAGACTCCAAGAAGTCTATTGGTAATTAGAGCTTGGAGGGCTCAAGTACTTTAGGTAAATTAGGCTTGGATAGTCTTTTTGGTATCCTTGTACTCCAACTTATTTATTAGTGGATCATTTCGGCTTAGAGGGCCATGGAGAGGTTTTTATGCCAAGTTCTTTGGTTTTCCTCTTTAATAACACATCGCCATGTTTTTATGGATTTTAGTTTATTTTCTCTACTACCCTTTACATATTTGCCTTGCACTTAGCTGTTCATCCATGCAATTGTTGAATGTTTTGATTAATTAATTTGCTAATCACGTATATTCCATATTAAATGTGTTTAGATTAAAATTAATCAAGCCGCAATTAAAATTTGAGGGTCTAAACTAGCTGTTGCATTCGTAATATCGAGCTTTCAATTACCACTGAGTTGATGGCTTGTCACACATTTTCAAGGCTTGCTAGTTATGAACAAGTCTCAAATTTTAAGCTAGGTCCTTGCCTTAATTCGTTCTGCCTAAGGAGTCAAAAGGCTAATAAGTTCACCAAAATATCAAAACCTCAAAAAACATAATGAAAAAGAACAAACAAGAACAAGATTATTGCCTAAAGTCTTGTAACTTAATGACATAGTTTGCTCTCCTCTATGAAAAATAAGTTAAGCATAAGAAAGAAGTAAAATACCTTTTAGAAGAAGTTGTCCAAAATAGGAAAACCCTCAAAAGGCAGTATTTGATTTGTAATAGTCTATTTATGAAAAATTGGGATGAAAAGATAGACAAAGGCATACCAAAAGAGATCATTTTGTGATGGATTATATGAAAACAATCAGGCATGGAACATGAGCAATAATGGGCCAATCTACACCCGTTTGCCTCCAGCATCTTAGTTGTAACTTGTAAGAGGGGACGACAAAAAAATAATTCCAAAGATTGTAAAGAGGTGAGATTGCGAATCTCTTGAGGAAGTGATGTCAGATTGGGTCAGCTCCAAAGTCTAAGGTACTGTAGTGATTTGAGGTTAGCTATTCAAGGGAGAGAACCCTGTCCATCGCACCTTTCTATATCGAGTTTCTGGAGAGAAATGAGGTTCCGTAGCCACTCTTTTGGAAGAGATTCTAAATGGTCAACATTCTTTAACCACAAAGATTGTAATTGAGAGAGAGGAAAGTAGCATGAAGAGGAGGAGGAAGAGGTTGATGTGGTTGCTGCTCCCATTTTCATTTCCTTTCCCTGTTCCAATTCCTTCAAGCTAGCTTCATCCAATGTGAGCTCTTCTTTGAGATATGGAAATGGGGGCATGCAAGTTAGGTTAGGGCATCCAATAATCTTTAACTAAGAAAGATGAGGAGGAAAAGATGGAAGTAAGAGATGGTGTGGCTCATTAACTTCATCATCAACAGCTGAATTCCTCCAACATCCCTTTAGATTTGGGCATTGCTTTATTATGAGGGAAGATAAGGATGGAAAGAATGTTGTTCTTGAAGAAGAAGAAGAACCGCCCAACATGTTATTAACACAGTCTTCTGATATATATTCAAATGCTTCCATAGTTTCAAGACTGACAGACTTGAGAAAAGGGAGTTGATTTAATGGCGAGAGGTGCTGCAATCTTTTATTATCATATAATCTCAAATCAACTAGATTTGTGAGCAAAGAGACGCAGATTGAATTGTCACACCCATGTAATATCTCAACTCCAATGCTCTAAGATTTGGATGTGGCTGGAGCTCTTCTAATGACATTTTATCATAACATTTGGTTCTTTCTGCCCACCTCAATATATCCCACTCTAATAATAGTCACTGAATATGCTGTTTCTCCTTTAAATTTGTATCTTTACATTACAACATGCTATCTTTTCCATGTCCCAGATTTTTCATTTCTAAGCTTCCTCCCAAATTACTAAATTCCTTCAACAGACTTGGTCCACCATTGGACTTGGCCCCTTTTTTCTTATACAAACCTCCAAAACTAGCCTTTAATCCCACGTTCACAACAGCCTGTGGTAGTACTATCTCAAGAGAAGTAAGACATTCGATTTAAAGGGGCATATTAGTCAATTTGGAGCAATTTGTAATATCTAGATACTTGAGACTGACCAAAATGTTAATGCCTCAAGGTAATTCTCTAAGAAACAGACAATTTTTAAGTATCAATGTCTGCAAATTCAGCAGCTTAGTAATGGAATTTGGGAGAATTTCAATATTATTTTTATAAAGATCTAGATATCGTAAATGCTTCAACTCCCCAATTGAACATGGCACTACACATACCCTTATACAACTCAAATCGAATGCATGCAAATACTTTAAATTTGAAACAAATGCATCACAGATTCACAAGTGAAGTTACCCAAATCCCTCTCTACACTAGCTGCAAGAATTGTTCGTATCTTCATTCCTTTAGCAACAAGGATTGTAGATCGCCTCAATGAATACACAAGTTCAAAAAATACATGACGAACTTTTTCACCAATATATTCCTCACTTGAAGTTAACATGGTACTTGCTATCGCAGCCACAAGAGTTGCAAAATCATGCATTTCGCAATATGCAACATCACTCAAATTATCTTTTTCTACATCTTGAAAAAAAAGATCTTCAAAGTAATTCCATAAAGTACTCTCTCCCAACATCCTTAACTCGTTGCTTTGAATTCAACAACTTAACAAAACCTTGCACGACGTAAAGATGAATTAGTGTCTCTACATTAATCTTATAATCTTTTGGAAACAATCTACAATAAGCAAAGCATTACTTTAAGTGCGATGACAGATAATTATAACTCAACTTACGTGTTGATGAAATATAATTTTCTTCTTCTTGAGTAATTTTTGAGAGTTCAAAATTTTTAAAGGCTCTCCACTCATTTTCTAAAGCTCTGGTGCGTAGTAAGCTTGCTATCGTCCTTATGGTGAGATGTACCCCAACACACTTCTTGACAATCTCCTTTCCCAAACTTACAAAGGCTTCATTCTCTAGTAGTTGATCTTGTTCAATTGCCACTTTTACAAGCAAACCCCATGCCTTTTCTTCCAGTAGGCTTCTTAGAGCATACCATGAAGTTGCCCCTGTTGTCCTCACTACCCTTTCTGAGCATCTGGTCACCATTATTCTACTTCCCCTTGCACCAATATTTATAGTAAGCCTTGAAGAAAATATTGTAGACCACTTTCCTTGTAATTGTTAGTGGTGACTGCCAGTACCAAGGATGGAATATAAATTTGAAATTTCCGTTTACACATGTGGGTGTGCATTTTTCTTTTTTCTTGCTTCTGCAATTACTAATTTATGCCATTATTTAAAAAGTTATGGTTCTTCAAATTATTGACCACAGAGCCAGCTAACAATGTGCTGCTTTGTCCACTAAACAATGTCAGTTTAAAATTACAAATGCTATATTCTTCTTAAGTACATTAAAGAACTGAAATGAAAGAGCATTAAAAATAAAAAATAGAAGGTAAAAGAAGCTTGCCAATTCCCTCCTTTCTCTCCATTTTTATTTTTTTATAGCCGCCCAGCAATTTCATGGAGCAAGTTGTCCTGCACACGCGCGCACACTCACCCATCAGAAGGATGTAGAATAAGAGAGGTCTTTCAAGATTCAAGTTAAATATTGTTGCTGGTTTTTTTTATTATTAATTTAGGTGTTTTAAATAATTTTAATGGAGAAATATCAAGTTACAATTTTGTATTAGGCTATTTGTTTTATATTAATGTGAAATACCTCAATGGACATGTGCATGTCCTGAAAATGGGTTAGCCGGTTGTATTTTATGGGTTTAGTAAGTTAGAAATACAAAAAAATATTAAGGGAAAAAAAAAATTCTAAGATTGATCTGTGTTCAATTTTGTTCTGAAAGTTTCATCCATCTCAAATTGATCATCATGCTTTGTACTCTGAACAGTGCAATTCACTAAAAAGGATTGTGACATAGGTCCAACGCAACCAAACTGTATTGTCATCTTGTTGGATTAAAGAAGGTTATGCCTATGCAAGAAAATAATAAATAGTACAGTAAAATCCAATAAAATACAGTCATGATTGTGCAGGAACAAACTGAAAGAGAATTAACTACAAACAAATAACATTCTGATGTCTGAAGTTCATTCCAATCAATATTAAAAATAGTGAAGAGAGAGAGAGAGAGAGAGAGAGAGAGAAGCAGTCAAATGGGTGTAACATTGTAGGAAAGACCTCTTATTTTGTTTGGGTTTGAAGTTGAAGAAGGCCTAGTGAATGTACTGAGAGTCTTGGTAAGTGAAATAGATCAGGCCCAGCCCACCCGTGTGTGTAAAGCAGTGGGGCCCAATGGGTTGGTGTAGTTTTGTTCTGCTGTCCCTTGCCTTGCTGAGAACCCAACCGCTATTTGAGGGTTTGTTTGTTTTTTTTTTTTTAGTAACTTTAAATTGATATGATTATTAAGTATAAAATAAATAATTAAAACATTAAGGATATTTTGAAAATATTATATATCTTGACTAGACTAGAGTATTTTGTTGAGTGACAATATTATATCTATTCCCTCCCTATTGTTATGATAATTAAATTATAAAAAAGAGAGAAATTATATACTTTAAATCATACATGACGAATTTAAATCAAATTCTATTCTATTTTTAAATAAAATAATAATGGACAGAACTATTAAAACTTCTTCCTATGATGCCAAATGCATACCCATTAAAGTTATATGTTTTGTTTTAAATTTTATCTTTTCAACCAAATATTTTGAATATTAGTGTCTAAAAATAATGTGCATCTAACTAATGAAAAATTGATAAGAAATATTTTGATTGAAAAATTTTCCAAGTCCCTTGACCCTTCAGCCTAGCATGGACCTTCGGTCTCTGATAGTTTGTCAGTCACTAACTATTCTTCAAGTTCATGTCGATACGACATCAACTCGGGCTCTCCATGCCACCTGAATCATCAGCATCATCGGGTAGCCAAGGACAATTCGTGTCCCTCATGACATGATGAATCTTTCATGCTAACAACTAATTGCACTTAGTCTCACACCATTTACATATTCTCCACTCATATATCCTCGTATGTAAAGAACTTGCACACCATGTCCTCCGAATATGGGAAATTTAGTCCAAAAATCTCGGAGCATTAACTCCGTATCTTCCGTACAAGGGAAGATCCTATATTCGTGGGATCTTGGTTAGCCCTACACCACTATATAAGTGCCAAGACTCCTCTTCTTCTAGGTACGTGTAATTTCCTAGTTCTCACACTTTTAAAGTTATTAGAGATTCTTTTGTCACTAACTTAACCTTCAGAGGGTCTTTAGCCAACACCCCACCAATGCTCTCTATAAGTTCTTCGCCTTTTTGTTCTTCAGGTACATTCAATCAATGCACGTGTGGACTATCAAATCAGTGACGATTTTGTGCATCATCAGAAATAAAATTAATGTTAATGTTGAATTTATGTGGAAGTGATTATCTACTACTCACAACCTACTACTTCAACAAACTACAGAAAAAAATTGAGGAGAAAATTGTGTCCATGGCAAAATTGGAATCCACATTTATATGATTTAGATTTGGTTTCAATTATTATTATTATCTTTTTTTTTTAGATAAATACTGTGGGGCCTAAGTAATTTATGGGCCAGCCCCATTTACCCGTGGGGAATCCAAAGGTCCAAGTCGAGGAGGGCTATGGCCCAAGCCCGATAATATAAAGCACAAGATGACCTTGGGATACAGCCGAGGACAGTTCAGTCCTCGGCAGAACCCAAAGTCCCATCGGAAAGAGGGGCAAAAACGGTATAGGACTAAGCTTGAAAGAAAATCTAAAATATCAAGGGAAAGCTGCCCTTACTGCCATTCAATACT
>JAOXJQ010136823.1:0-13136 GCA_025762765.1 Quercus bicolor
AATCTGAATGCATGTTTGCTTGTCGAGAGGTGGAGTATTTGGGGCATGTTATTACTGGTGAAAGGGTGAAAACAAATCCTAAAAATACTGTTGTGATGCAACAATGGCTTGTACTTGTTGATATTAAAGGGCTGAGGGGTTTCTTAGGCTTTACTGGGTATTACAAGAAGTTCGTAAAGGGGTATGGTCAGGTTGTAGTACCCCTAACTGCTTTACTAAAGGACTCATTTTGTTGGACTGCTGAAGCTGATTTAGCTTTCCAGCAGCTCAAGCTAGCTATGATCAGCCCACCTGTGTTGGCTTTACCAGATTTTGATAAACCATTTGTGGTGGAGTGTGATACCTCGGGCAAGGGTTTGGGAGTAGTGTTGATGCAACAAGGAAGGCCTATAGCATTCCATAGCCAAGCTTTAAAGGGCAGGAACTTGGATTTTTCAACCTATGAGGAGGAATTATTGGCATTGGTTACTACCGTGAAGAAATGATGAGTGTATTTGGTGGGAAGACCATTTGTGGTCAAGACTAATCAGTAAAGCCTCAAATATCTGTTGGAACAGAAGATTGGGACACTAGCCCAGCAGAAATGGATCACTAAATTACTAGGGTATGCATTCTTGGTGGAGTACAAGAAAGGGAAGGACAATCCAATGGTTGATGCACTATCTAGACAAGTTAAGACTAACGGAATTGTTGTTGACTCTTGTGCACTAGATTCTCCAGCTGTTGGTGTTTTAGGAGATTCTCTAGTTGATGGTATGCTACGTATGATCTCTTTTCCAACTCCAGCTTGGTTGGATGATCTTAAGGCTAGTTATTTCCATGATCAGGTGATACAATGTGTTTTGAAGGCTCTTTAATCGGGGTAAGATGTTCTAGCAGGTTTCACGATGTTGAATGGGCTACTAATGTACAAAGGGAAGATTTACTTAGACACTTGTGCAAAGTTGAAGTCAGTTGTCCTACAGCAGGTTCATAATAGCCCTTTAGGAGCTTATTTAGGTTACCTTAAGACTTTGCATCGGGTTCAAAAGGAATTTCCATTGGCTAGGCTTGAGGGCTGATGGGAAGATGCATGTTCAAGAGTGTGATACTTATCAAAGACTCAAACATGAGGCTTGTAGTCTAGCTGGTTTACTCCAGTCTCTGCCTATTTTAGACAAGCCTTGGGTGGATGTGATCATGGATTTTGTTGAAAGGCTTTCTAAGTTGTGAAGTTGTGATTTACAACTATGTGTTTTGTTGGCTTTTATTCTATGCCAAATTTGATTGTAATTTCATTCAATCTTTTGTACCGTGTATTTATTGTGGGATTTAATTGTAAGGGTTGTGTGTTAGAGAGAGAGAGTGTGTGAAGACTCAAGCAAATTGAAGACAGAAGATTTCTCACCAGCATCTCACGACTAAGCATCTCGCGAAGTGATGCATGTGCCCTGCACAAGTCTAGAATGCGAAGAGTTAGTACAGATGGAGACAGCTGTGTTTCGCGAGTATCTCGCAAGTAAGGCCTTCTCGCGAGACACCCACGAGACATTCTGTTCTGCCAAACTGTACAATTTGATACACACTTTCTGTACCCACATTATATATACCCATATTACCCATAAATGTTAAGGGGTGCTTCTGAGAGAAAACCCTAGCCAACCTAGAGAGTTAGAGATTGTAATACCTATAATCCTCTACACATTTGCTTGTGTAATTTCCTCAACTCCTACCTCTCCATTTCCATACCATTGAGAGGTTGATAGCCCAAACACTTACCATGCCCTTTCAAAGTGTCAAGTAAGGTTTTGGTGCTGCTGGGAAGCATTGGAAGAAGCCAAGGATGGTAGATGCAACATGGAGCTTGTTGCAGGATCCGGAGAGCTAGACAAGACACAGTTCCGAGAAGCCTTGTTGGATTAGGAGCTTGGAGGGCTTAGGTACATCGAGTAGATTAGGCTTGGAGGGTCTCTTGCTAACCCATGTATGCCAACTGATTATCTAGTGGATCGATTATCATTTGGAGGGCGGCGAAGAGGTTTTTCACCAAGTTCTTCGGTTTCCTCTTCGATACCACATTGGCATGTTATCTTGTATTTGCATCTTTCTTCCCTACTCTTTTATATTCCATTTTACTGTTGTGTTGCTTTGATTATGGATTAGAGTAGCTTGTTTGTTTATCTGCTTGCCTTTACACTATTTCGCACTTAGTATTAAGTTAGTGTAAAATCTATTGAGCCGTAATTTTAATTTGGGGATCTAAACAGCTCTTGTGTTTTCAACACATTTTTGAGCTTAAAATTGGTATCAGAGTGGGCATACTCGCTGTGGTTTAAATATCTGAGTGTGATCTTTCTTCCCTACTCTTTTATATTCCATTTTACTGTTGTGTTGCTTTGATTATGGATTAGAGTAGCTTGTTTGTTTATCTGCTTGCCTTTACACTATTTCGCACTTAGTATTAAGTTAGTGTAAAATCTATTGAGCCGTAATTTTAATTTGGGGATCTAAACAGCTCTTGTGTTTTCAACACATTTTTTAGCTTAAAATTGGTATCAGAGTGGGCATACTCGCTGTGGTTTAAATATCTGAGTGTGATCCTTAACCCTGTTTGAGATGGACTGGTCTCAATATTTAAATGTTCCACCATATTTTGATGGTAGTAATTATGCTTTTTGGAAGGCCCGAATGAGGGCATTCCTATGTTCAATTGATGATACTATTTGGGATGCGGTAGGATAGGTTAGGCTGGAGGCTGCTAAATCCACTTGGGATAAAGCAGCGCTTGTGGTAGCTAATGCTAATAGTAAAGCTTTGAATGCAATTTTTTGTGGTGTGTCTCCAGAGTTCCATAGGATCTCTCACATAACAGTTGCCAAGGAAGCTTGGGAGATATTGGAGACCATTTATGAAGGCACGAAGAAGGTAAAAGATACTAAGTTGCAGATACTGACCACTCGGTTTGAGGAGCTGAAAATCAGTGAGGATGAGTCATTTGACTCTTTCTATAGTAGGCTGAATGAAGTGGTTATTGGCAAGTTCAACTTGGGTGAGAAAATAGAGGATTCAAAGATAGTGAGGAAAATCCTTTGATCATTGCTGGAGAGCTTCAGAGCAAAAGTCACAGCTATAGAAGAAAGTAAAGATTTGGATGAGATTAAAATCCAAGAGCTCATTGGATCTCTCCAAACATATGAGTTGGGACTGCCTTCTCATAAGCCGAGCAAATCTCTTGCTCTTAGAACCATTACAGAAAGAATGGATGATTCCTCCAAAGAAGATGGTGCGGAGAAAGAGGTAGCTTTTCTTGCAAAGAATTTTCAAAAATTCCTGGAGATGAAGAACAGCGGAAAGCAGTTTAGTAGAGAGGAGTTTTGATCCTCCAAAGGTGATAGGAAAGAGTTTAAGAAGAAAGAAGGGAAGGACTCTCAACCTCCTCAGGGCTTTGTATGTTATGAATGCAATGGCCATGGACATCTCAAGAAGGAGTGTCCCAATTACCTAAAAGGGAAGGGCAGGGCATATGCCAACACTCTTAGTGACTTGGATTCATCCAATTCTGATTCTGAGGAAAGTTGTGATGGAGAAGGGAATTACTCCGCTTTTATGACTATTGATCATGTTGAGTCTTTGGAGGACTTGAATTTACTTGTACAAGAGCTTGGAGAGCATAGTGATGAGGAATCAATGGGAATTGTAGAAGAATCGGATGGTGAAGAAGATGAGATTGCTAAGAGTCTTCAAGAAAACTACAATTCACTTCTTGAGAAATCAGGAGAATATGCATGTGTGGCGAAGGCAGCAGTGAAAAAGATGAAGAAGGTAGAGGATGACTATAAAAGTCTCTTAGTACAACATAAGGAGGCCAAGTGCGAGATAGAGAGGCTGAATGGAAAGGTGTTAGAAGCTTACTCTAAAATCAGATTCCTTGAGCTTAAGGTAGTTCAAGCAAATGCCAAGATAGAGAGCATCTCCACCAAGAAGTTAGATGATGTCTTCTCCTTTCAAAAACATTTCTCAGACAAATCCGGATTGGGAAATAACGAAGAAAGTAGTTTAGCTTTCAAAATCACCAAGGAAGTGAAGTTTGTGCAAGCCAAAGAACCAGTAGTGGCAGCCTCAACTCCCAAAAGGGTAGAGGATGAAAAGAAGAAGAATGTGGCTGACCAAAGGGTGAAGAATATGTCCCATAATCAATCAGTAGTTAAACCTGAAGTTAGAGGGAAATCTCTTCCAAGATCACAAAAAGGTTCGAGAATGAACCATTTTTGCCATTATTGTGGACTTCAAGGACACACCAAACCAAACTGTCATAAACTGAGGCATTGAAGAATGCAAGTAATCAAAGGTCAAGAGGATCGAGAAATGACAAGAGGACTTGGGCTGTAGAGAAATCTAGAGGTCAAGTTAGTGATTCCGGAATGATGGATGTGATGAAAATGATTGGTGCATTCACCAACTGCTTGGAAAGTTTCACTAGAAGGTTTGGAAGTCCTAACACCCATACCCAATCCTATAAGGATAACAGCCCAAATGCACGTGACGTGTGGGTGAAGAAGGGTACTCATGCATGATCACCTCCTATATCCATGCATTAATTCTTCCTTTGCTTAGGATTATAGGTTCATGCATCATATCATGCATTGCTTTCTATTTATAGCATGTTTCTTTTACGTGTTTTGGTTTGTGCCTGTTTTTGTTGGTTGATCTTATTTTATTTGGTTTGTTTTTGAGTGTCCTTAAAAAATTTAAAAACCCATAAAAATTGAAAAATCTTTAGAAAGTTTGATCACTTGTGTTGTGTATATCACATGTGAGTTTGGCCTAGTACTTTCGTACTAATGGCGTAGTGCATTTACTAGCTTAACTTGTTATGTATGCACATTTATTTGTGTGGGAGAAATCTTGAAAACAATGTGTGATTGTTGTAAATAGATCTTTAAGCTTGTCATCAATGATTGGTCAATAGTCTTGTTGGTCTTGGTACTTGCATAGACTTGTGTCTATATCCCTTCCCACTTTATTTTTTATGTTTTGCAATAGAGCTCACCAAATGTAAATCTCCAAATGAAAAGAGATTATGAGTTGCAAAAGCCTGTCGCATATACTAGTATTTGACTAGGAAAAAGGGAAAGTGACTTTTCTTTTGTATTGTATGGTGCTCAAAAAGTCAAAGGCCAACTCTCAATGTTGAAATATCTAGAATTTCAAGCACCGATCTCAAAAAGAGATGTATCATCCAAAAAGGATAAAATGTTATCATTTATGCAGAAGCCAAATGAAAAGCTTCTAAGTCTTGTAATCATTCTCTTGTGGGAGGTCATATATACTCATTTCTATAATAGAGATAGTTCACTTGATTTAGTATCAGTTATGTATGACTTGATTGAATTGATTATTGAAGCTTCACTCTGGTCTAAGGACTATTCCACATTTGATACTTACATATAACACACAAGACTTTGATTCAATTAATGCTTATCTGATTTGTATGCTTAAGGGAAATAAAATTTTTGTCATTTCACACAGAGACTCTTGCTATTGTCTCGTGAGTATTTCGCGACTAACAGCTTCTCTCGAAATGAGTTTTAGGCAAAAAATGGAATTTCTTCAAATTCAGACAGAAGCTATCACAATTGTCTCGCGACTGATTCGCGACTTAAAGCTTCTTGTGAAAGCTTTTCTGCTTCAGTGGCCATTCTCGCGACTGTCTCGCTACTGTTTAACCTGCAAAAAACGCATGTTTTCAGTTTTATTATGCTGATGTGATAGTTTTTCAAAACATTCCCCGCTAAGTCTCTCTTGAACCCCTCTCAACCCAAACTCTCTTTTTACTCAAACCCCATCTATCTCAAGCTTATTTTCTGCATTTCAAACTTCAAGGTATGTTTGCTAAAACATTTTTTTCATGCTTTTCTAAGACTATGTAGAAATTTAAGTTAGGGTTCCAAAATTTGGGGATTTTTCGAAAATGGGTTGGGGTTCTCTATTTTGTGAATTTTTTTTTTTTAAATCTTTGATTGGGCTGAGTCCAATTTGCTGTTTGTTTATCTGTGTTGAACACTTATGGCATTTTAACATGTATTGAGGCAAGTTTTCATCATGTTCTTGCATTGTTCATAGTTGTTGTTCACTGTTGCATGCTAGGTGTTTGTCAGAATGTCACAGTGACATTTTTGTGTTGAATTGGACTCGACTGAGTTCTAATGCTTGTTTTTGGTCTTGATTGGTCATGTTTACAATGCTTTGATCAGTGTTTGTGTGTTTTTACAAACTTTGCTCCTTGTGTGCCTCAATGCCATGCCATGCACACACCTAGGCACCCTCTAGGCACACCTCATGCATCTCATGCTGCATCCTTATGCATCAGCAGATGCACACATATGCACACACATGCACAGTTACTTAATCTCATGCATTGTGTTTATGTTTACATGTTCAAACTATTTTAGCATGTTGTTTTTGAATTCATTTACTCTGTTTTGAGTTACTATACTCTGTTTTTAGGTTGTTTTACCTATATTTTGGACTGACTTGAAACTAATCAAGTTTTGTGGTCTGTTTGTGGTGTTTTGCGTTTCTTTTCTGTTCTGTGTTCATTTGTGCAGATGTCTTGCCGTTTTTCTCATGGTAAGGATCCCATCATTGACCTTACATCATCTCCAATGTCAAAAAGGACACGGCACTCAATTGAAGTCTCAAACAGCAAGAGATTTAAAACTCCACTGGACTCTCAAACATTTTCTAGCATTTTTCAGGACGCCCCTACCGTGGTAGAGCGTATTGTCTAGTTTGAGACCTTGGGATCTACATTCATCCCTAGGATTTTTGCAGACAAAGATTGGGGTGAGCTATTTGGAAATTTTGAGGATCCGATTAATGAATTGGTTAAGGAGTTTTACGCAAATGCACGATTCAATGGTGTTGAACTACATTGTTGGGTTCGAGGAAAAGAGTTTATTATTACTCCGGACTATATTGCATAGCTTCTTCATATCACTCGACCTGCAAATGTGGATTGCTCTCCATATGATGACAGATGTCTTGTAGTGACAGATATTCCTCATATTCTTGGAGATGAACATGAAGTCTCAGCCAAAGGCACACCCATTGGATCAGGGAAGTTCAAACCTGAACTAAAGACTCTCACCTTTATCATGTTCTTTAATCGATATCCACTATCCAACATAGGATTCATCAATCTTGGCCAGACACAGTTCTTGTGATCTCATCACAGGAACTCCGATTGACATTAGTGCTCACATCTTCTAGACTATAGGAAAACAGCAACACGATCAGCAGCAAAATTGTGTCTTCATTTCTGCAGTCTTTTATTGAAAATCATGCTACACAAAGGAGTTCGTCCACCAAGAGATGGAAAGATCCTACCTCATCGCCAACCAATATCCATATCCTCTCTTCAAAAGAGCGAAAGTCATTCCTCTACTGAGCGGCAAAAACAAAATCTGTCCATAACACTAAAGAGTGATTCTATTCAGCATGCTTCCCACTCAGGTCATGAATCAGCTGCTCACACTACCCCTGGACATATCGAGACAACATCTTCCCACATCCCTAAGCCTCCGAATGTTGGCATTTAGCCAAGTCAATCTACCTCGCATATCGATCGGTTCACTATTCTGGTTGAAGGACTATAAGAACGTGTGTCAAGACTTGCAAATGTCATCTATTCTACAAACAAGCAGGTTCAAATGCGCCTTACTGCCACTGAGACATAGCTAGATGAGATTCAACACAAGTTAAAGGAAAGCCTTTAGCTATTCGTGCCCAAAAGGGGGAGAGCGTACTTCCTATATAGAATGTACAGATTGGATGATAGCATACAGTAAGGGGGGGAGCATCACAAGAAGGGAAGTGTGCATAGTGAAAGGGGGAGTTTTTGTGAGCTCAAAAGGAAAAGAAAAAGCTGACACACAAGTTTATTAGTTTTCTTATATTTTTTTTACTGCTTTTGTTTAAAGCCTAAATACTATGTTTTTAATGTCATTTTATATTCAGTATTTATCTTTACCTTGATGCTTTGTAGCAATTGTTTGTACTTTTAAGATATTGCTAATATGTCTTAAGTACCTCACTCTTGTACCTTAGTAGGATTTTCTATCCTAGATGTAAATATACTTGGTGTATTTTGCATTGGTTGAGTGTTGGACGTGCAATTGATCCTTTGGATTGTTCCTAATTGCATTACGTGTTCGAATGAGCATTTACTAGCTAAATGTTCATTGTGGTCATTTTTTTAATGACTGTTTATGTATGATCAAGATATGCTTACATGTTTTTGATAGTGTTTACAAACTTGATCGCACTTTACTTGTTCATGTACTACCGTGTGTTCAACTTGTCATAAGCTTAATAAAAGTTTTGTTTGCGTGCAAGTGTTTCAGGTTACAGGTATATATGTGCAAGTGCTTCATAGTTTTTAGATTAGGTGTGAGTGAGTTTTGCTACTGTTCCCAAATTCACGTTTGAGTCTAGAGTCTGTTTTAGGGGTTTTTTCACGGAATAGCCAAAGGAGGAGATTGTAAAGTTGTGATTTACAACTATGTGTTTTGTTGGCTTTTATTCTGTACCAAATTTGATTGTAATTTCATTCAATCTTTTGTACCCTGTTTTTATTGTGGGATTTAATTGTAAGGGTTGTGTGTTAGAGAGAGAGTGTGTGAAGACTTAAGCAAATTAAAGACAGAAGATTTCTCGCGGGTATCTCGAGACTAAGCAACCCGCGAAGTGATGCATGTGCCCTACACATGTCTAGAATGCGAAGAGTCAGTACAAATGGAGACAACTGTGTTTTTTGAGTAGCTCGTGGGTAAGGCCTTCCCGTGAGACACCCGTGAGACATTCTATTTTGCCAGATTGAACAATTTGATACACACTTTCTGTACCTACACTATATATACCCACATTAGCCACAATGTTAAGGAGTGCTTCTGAGAGAAAACCCTAGCCAAACACCTTGAGAGTTAGAGATTGTAATACCCATAATCCTCTACACATTTGCTTGTGAAATTTCCTCAACTCCTACCTCTCCATTTCCATACCATTAAGAAGTTTATAGCCCAAACACTTACCACGCCCTTTCAGAGTGTCAAGTAAGGTTTTGGTGCTGTTAGGAAGCATTGGAAGAAGTCAAGGATGGCAAATGCAACATGGAGCTTGTTGTAGGATCTGGAGAGCTAGACAAGACACGGTTCTGAGAAGCCTTATTGGAGTAGGAGCTTGGAGGGATAAGGTACATTGGGTAGATTAGGCTTGGAGGGTTTCTTGCTAACCCATGTATCCCAACTGATTGTCTAGTGGATCAATTACCGCTTTGAGGGCGGGGAGAGGTTTTTGGTTGAGTTCTTCGGTTTCCTCTTTGATAACACATCAGCGTGTTATCTTGTGTTTGCATCTTTCTTCCCTACTATTTTATATTCCATTTTACTACTGTGTTGCTTTGATTATGGATTAGAGTAGCTTGTTTGTTTATCCACTCGCCTTTACACTATTCCGCACTTAGTATTAAGTTAGTGTAAAATCTGTTGAGCCATAATTTTAATTTGGGGGGTCTAAACAGCTCTTGTGTTTTCAACAAATTTTTGAGCTTACATAAGTCACAGATGAAAGATGTAATTTTTGTTGTGGTGGATAGGGTTACTAAGTTTGTCCACTTTATGCCCTCGGCTCATCCTTATACTACTTCCAAAGTTGCTATTCTTTTCTTGCAAAATGTGTTCAAGTTACATGGACTACCTTTTTCAATTGTGAGTGATAGGGATCCTGTGTTTACGTCTCATTTTTGGCAAGAACTGATGAAGTTACTAGGAGTTCAGCTTGCTATGTCATCATATTATCATCCACAAACTGATGGCTAAACTGAAGTAGTTAACAAGAGTCTTGAGCATTACTTACGAGCCTTTGTAGCTAATAGACCTACCACTTGGGTGGAATGGTTGCCCTTGGTAGATTATTGGTTCAATACCAATTTCCATGTTTCTATCAAGATGACCCCATTTGAAGCTCCTTATGGCTACCCTCCCCCAGGTTGTTGGATTACATACCTGGTACAACTAAGGTTGACAATGTGGATGCTTATTTGAAATCTTGACAGCAACTTACTGCCATGTTGAAGCACAATCTGCTGGCAGCCCAAAAGAGAATGAAATTGTTGAGAAGGAGTTTGTAGTGGGGGATTGGTCTATCTCAGGTTACAACCTTATAAACAATGATTTATGAAGCAAAGGAATTTAGGGAAATTATCTCCTAGATACTATGGGCCGTTCTAGATTCTACAAAAGATTGGCCAGGTGTCTTACAAATTAGACTTACCTCTAGACTTTAGACTTCATCCCACCTTCCATGTCTTTTATCTCAAGCTTAAATTAGGCCAACATGTTGTACCGGTTCCATCCTTGCCACTTGTGGATATAAATGGCATTCTTAATCCAAAACCTATAGCTATTCTGCAGGAAAAAACTCATCGGCTGAGAAGTAGGACCATTACTCAAGTTTTAGTCCAATGGCAAGGAGAAAGTCAAGAAAATGCTACTTGGGAAAATCTATATTAGCTTTGGAAACAATTCCCTCACCTTGTGGGAAAGGTGCTTTAATGGGGGAGGTATTGTTAGGATTGTAGATTGTATTGCTGATGTAAGCTAGTAGATTTGTATTGCTGATGTTGTGCAATTACTGATAGTTAAAGCAGTTAGCTACCTGCTATAGGTGGTTATGATAGATGGTTATCGATTAGAGTAGGATGGACTGAGGAATGTATTAAAAGGGGCCCTATTGTTGTATTGAGTTAGGCAATAAGAATAGACTTATTTGAGTTTCTCTCTATCTCTCTAATTCCCTAAATCTTCTCTATCTCTCTCTCTCTTCTTCTTTAGAGGCCCAGCTAACTTCGAATCCATCTACAACTCTCTTTGATGTTAACAAATTCACATGCATGTGGGGTACACATACAATTGAAATATTTTGTTTCTTATCTAAGAGCATTCTCATCAAAGAATGCAAATATTTTAGCATTTAACATCTCAAAACCCTACTTTATCTATTTTAACTTACCACTTTACAATACACCCAACCTCAAAAGTTTTATATTTTTTACCACTTCATTAAAATATTATTTATTTATTATTTTTTAATTCTTTTTTATTCTTAATCTATCTCTTCCTCTCTCTTCCTCTGTGTATGTCTTCTCTCAAACCCACTACAAAACCCACCCTTTGTTATTGCCCACACCCACTGCTACTAGCCACTACCGCCCACACCCATTGCCATAGCCACAATCGCCCACAACCTCAACCCCCAACCACCAAAATCACAAACAAAAACAAACCCAAAATCAAATCACAAACCCAAACCCAAAACCAAACCATAAAACTCATACCTACCCACCATCAACCACCACCGGTCCACCGCAAAAAACCATCAAACAAATACCCACCAACACCGGCCCACCACAAAACACACCCATCCAAAACCAAATCACAAACCCACCAAAATATGCCGAAATCAGAACCCAAGGCGCGAGACAGTGATAATCATAGATCTGAACTGGTGAGGGCGAGTGGGCGATGTTTGTGATGGAGGCAAATCAGAGACAGATTGGTGACGAAAAGGCAGAGATCGACAATGACAAGCAAAGATTGGCGACGAGTAGAGATCGGTGACGAGCAGAGATCGGCGACGAGCAGAGATCATGAACCACAAAAGAGAGAAGAGAGAAGAGAGAAGTGAGAGAGGAAAGAGAGACAAAAATTTTAAAAAGAGCCGTTGGTGAATATAAAATGATTTTTTTTTTTTTTTACAATCCAGCTACAGTGAGCTGTTATTGATAACAGCTCACTCTAGCTATGTGTCAAAATTTTTGACATTTGAAATCCTTGATGTAGTGGCTTTTTTTTTTTTTTTTTGTGTTGGTGGTAAAATTTAGCATATACCATTTTAAGCATCCTTAATGGGAATGCTCTAATTAGGCTATAATAATAAAATGATTATTTTTTTTTCTTCTCAACCAAATAAAGCAAATTAAAAATCAATTCACTTTTCATTTCTCTTATCAAATACTAATAAAAAGTTTGATATTTGACAAAACTTAATTACAGTTAGTTAGATGTTATACACTTATACTTTATATTCTTCAATTCAATTTAATTATGTAAGTGCATTGACCTATGGGCCACATAGCTAAATTAATTGTTCTCGGATAAAAAATTGTAATTAAATTTCGGATTCAGATCCTCTAGATTTCTTAGGGTACTCTATCAAATAGATTTCCTTAAATCCTAACCATTTTTTAATGATTTAATGGTCTAGATTCTACCATGTCAGCATTCCACTAACAATAATCTTAATTGTTTTGTTTGCAATACTATTTTATTATTTTAAGAATATTGTTAGTGGAATGCTGACATGGCAGAATCTTGACCATTAAATCATTAAAGAGTGGTTAGGATTTAAGAAAATCTATTGGTAGAATACCCTAGAAAATCTAGAGGATCTGAATCTCTGTTCTATTCTCTCTTTTTTCTTTTTTTTTTTCTTTTTTTTTTTTTTTAAATCACTACTCCGAAAAGAGTTGGACGTATTTGAAGATTCGTGAGACCATAGTATAGGAATTTTACAACAATGTTGTAGATTACAAGCATCATATGATATGATGTTGGCAAACAGGCAGGTCAAAGTATCAATAATTTAGCTCTCTTTTCTATTTTTTTTTTTTTTGACAGAAACATCTTAATTACTTCGACCATGCGTTTAATGATATGCTTTTGACCGTGGTGGTGGCCAAGGTTGAATGATTTGTGTTTACTCCTTATAAATGTTTGAGTTGTGTTTTTATCCGACAAAATGGGATTTTTTAAAAAAAAAATAATAATAAAAAAGGGGTTAAAATCTACGTGATGAATACAAAATATTCTCTCACAAATTCACAATAAGTATTTAAGCCACAGAGCAACAAAGAGTTCCGGTATGTGTACAAAATATTTACATACAAACTGTTTTTTTGGTCTATATATATTTGAAAGTTTTTTTTTTTTTTTTTTTTTGAGGAAAATATATTTTAAAGTTAAGACTAGGTATTAGATACTGCATAAATAAAAAAAACACTTAACACACATTATTTGACATCAACAAGAATTATTGGT
>JAOXJQ010136866.1:0-13125 GCA_025762765.1 Quercus bicolor
ATTGATAGAAAATCTCTTGACAAGAATGAAGTTGAAAACCTTACAAACTTTGTAGAAATTAGATTATTTAAGGTTTTCTGAAACTACCGGGATATGAACTATGTGTTTCAAAGTAATGTAACTTATGAGTCTATGTGGTTTTAACACCATGCCATGTGTGATTTCCTAGTGATTACCCGATTTGGTTTCCGTAGCCTTTGTGACAATGGAATTAAATCTAGGTCAGTGCCCTTTCACTTTTGATGACGCGTTCTTCCCTGCTACCTATGGGGGGGAAGAGGTTCCTTGATTGTGTGTGGGTGAGGCTGCTGCCGATGGGGCCAAGAGACCACATGCAAGAGAGGTTCTATTTGACGCGCTCTCTCTACTGCCCATAGGGGGAGAGAAAAACCTTGAGGGTATGGGTGAGGCTACTGTCCATGGAGCCAAGAGTCTGCATACCAGAGAGGACAATATCATGCCAATTGTGAATGGGTGGATCCCTTGACCGGTCTATGTGGTAGTATGGTAGATTTGTGATGAAATTACCGTATGTTAGATTTTATGGCTTTGGAAATTATATTGTTAGTGCTCACAGATTATAATATATAGTGAAAGCTCAAAATGTGTGAAAACACAAGAGCTTGTTTAGACCCCCAATTCAAATTACGGCTTGATTGATTTTACACTAACTTAATACTAAGTGCGGAATAGTGTAAACGTAAGCAAACAAACAAGAGAGCTACTCTAATTCATAGTTAAAGCAACACAGCAGTAAAATGAAATGAATAAGAGTAGGGAAGAGAGATGCAAACACAGATAACACTGAGACGTGTTATCGAAGAGGAAATCGAAGAACTCGGCGAAAAACCTCTTCGTTGCCCTCAAAGCGGAAATCGATCCACTAGACAATCAGTTGGGATACATGGGTAAGCAAGAGACCCTCCAAGCCTAATCTACCCTCTGTACCTAAGCCCTCCAAGCTCCTACTCCAACAAGGTTTCTCGGAACCGTGTCTTGTCTAGCTCTCCAGATCCCGTAACAAGCTCCATGTCGCATCTGCCATCCTTGGCTTCTTCCAATGTTTCCTAGCGGCACCAAAACCTCACTGGACACTCTCAAAAGGTGTGGTAAGTGTTTAGGCTATTGACCTCTCAATGGTATGGAAATGGAGAGGCAGGAGATGAGGAAATTCCACAAACAAATGTGTAGAGAATTGTTGGTAAAACAATTTCTAACTTTCAAGTGTTTTAGTTAGGGTTTTCTCTTAGAAGCTCTCCTTCACATTTGTGGGTAATATGGGTATGTATGGTGAGGGTACATAAAGTGTGTATCAGACAGTACAGACTGGCAGAACAAAATGTCTCACGGGTGTCTTGCAGGAAGGCCTTACCCGCGAGATACTCGTGAGACACAGCTGTCTCCATATGTACAGACTCTTCACATTATAGTCATGTGCAAGGCACATGCTTCACTTCGCAAGAAGCTTAGTCGCGAGACACCCACGAGAAGTCTTCTGGTTTTACTTGCTTGAGTCTTCACACACTCTCTCTCTAGCACACAACCCTTACAATCAAATCCTACAATAAATATAGGGTACACAAGATTAAAAATAATTACAATCAAATTTGGCACGAAATAAAAGCCAACAAAATACAAATTTGTAAATCACAACTTTATATATAGTTTCATGGTATTATTTTGAGAAATTTTGTGTTTCATCATTTAATCATTCTTGTTACATTATTACAAAAAATGATCTTGTAGTATTCAGTTAGCAATTTCCTAAACTAAAACATGTTTTGCAAACTGTTTATAATCATGAAACTTGCATTTCTCCCACCCCCATTAACTATGCTACTTATTGGGCTTTAGCTCATTCTACTCTCCAATAGTTTACAAATAAATTAGCTATACGTCCGGCACGGAGCTTAGTTATTGGTGGTGACTGGAGTACTATGCTAAGTGGGAGATTTGTGCCATAAATTGTTGGTGCTCAGTTTACTAAATTATTCGAGGCCATATCTATTTCTATTGGAGGTTGGATACTTGAGGTTTGTTAGCTTTAGATTTGTGCCAATATTGATGTTGTGTATTCTAGAAGGGATTGTGGCTTTGTG
The DNA here is from genome assembly GCA_025762765.1 of Quercus bicolor. Classification (NCBI taxonomy): domain Eukaryota; kingdom Viridiplantae; phylum Streptophyta; class Magnoliopsida; order Fagales; family Fagaceae; genus Quercus; species Quercus bicolor. The sequence goes on from JAOXJQ010136866.1 coordinate 2,100, forward strand.
TTTATTTTACTTGGAACGTTGGATTGTTAAGTGCATTTGGAGTCACATGATTGTAGTTTGTATTGCTTGTAGATGTGTCATAGAGCTCTGACTTGTATTGTGGAGAGATCAATATATTTATTTATTTATCAAATGGAAGAAACAAAAAAAAAAAAAAAAAAACTCCTACGTTCTCGCTTTTAATGGTTCTTCCCTCATGCTTTGGACCCTTTTGGGTTTGGGGCGTGACACCAACAACCAAGTACTATTTATTGATGCATTAGTTTTAACCTTATATTTTTAAATGATTAGCATTTGTCTAATGCATTTGTCTAATTCATGTAATAAGTTATTGAGGACGTGGTGCCGATAGATGACTTTTTTTTTTTTTTTTGGATAGAAATAAAATAAAATTGGAAAAAGAAATCATTAGCAAGAGGGCCCAACCGGGTTCGAACTGATCTGCAGTCAAATGCTCTATCACTGAGCTATGGACCCTTGGACACTTGATTTTAGAAAGAAACATAATAGAAGATTCAGATCCCCTAAATAAACAATGTTCAGCTTTCTTCCTTCATACCTAAGGTTCAAATTTACTTGTTTGATATGTCCAATAGGAATTTTATAGTATCATGTATTGAACACTTATAGAAAAATATATTGGCTTCCATTTTGAATATTTAGTTCAAATGGGATTTGACTTTGGCACTTTTTGATTTGAGAGTTGATTGATATATTGGAATGATTATGTAGCTTATAATAATAACCAATAGTTCTTTCGTTAATGACACCGAATATATATGGTTGGATTTAAGTTAAACTTTTTCTTTTTTTCTTTTTAAGTTATACCTAGTATGCCTTTAATTAATGTTGAATCATATAAATAGCATCTAACTGGTAAAAGAATCCGACATGCAGGTTAAGAACATATAATTAATCCAACGATAGGATTTTTAAAATTTAATCTACTAAGAAGTTATTAAATAGTGTAACATTTTTTAGAGTTACATTTTGTCGTAAACTAATCTAATATATATATTATTGAAATAAAGGCTATACATAGCACTATTCATTGAAGCATTAGTTTTTTTGAGTTTGAATTTGGTAAGAATAGGGTGCCAAACTCATGTTTTACATAATCCAATAAGAGATTATCACATCAGTTTTTTATTTAAAACTTAATACATCCTATCACATCTAATAACACCACATCAGCTGTTTATTTAAAACCTGAAATATAGTATTTATTGAGATGTTATCCTGTATGAATAAATATATTTATATTTTAGTAAATATGATGATGTGGCATGTCCTTATTGAAGGGTGTAAACCAAAAAATTTACACCAAGTCTTTATAGAATTTAATCTCTAGTTTTAAACTTATAGTTTCCAAAGATATAAGTTTGTATATTTTACGTGATCAATTATTGAGGATGTGGTCCTAATAGAAGACTTGATTTAAGACAAAATGTAACAGAAATATCTCTCTCTCTCTCTCTCTCTATATATATATATATATATATATAAATAAAAGATACATTTCCTCAAGATACCCAAAACCCAAACATGACCTCACAAACAAAATGAAATAGAAACCAGCAAGAGAAATTGAGATAACATAAACTTTTATTATTCTTACAAAATATAAGTGAAAAGGAAAAAGAAAATTTTTATTATGATAACTCCACGATATAGCCGTTGAAATATATTTTTTTTTTGTAGAAGTACACCTTCTAGAACCACATACCACCTATTATTGCAATCACTGGTTCTAAAAAGGTTTTGTTGTACACCATCTTCCATCCTTCAGTTTTGAGAGTGTAAATTTTTATGTTTTTGATAAAAACAGGGTGGGAGAATTGATTTGCAATGGTTGGGATTATATAGGCTTGAATAATTAATGCTAGAAATACAAAATAATTTACAAAAAATTTTATAAACTGTTGATATGGTAAGTGATTATTGGTAAATGAAAATGTGATATTAATGGTGAGACTAGATGAAAACCAATAAAAATTGGTCACATCAACATTTTGTAAAAATAGTTTGTGCCTGTAGCATTACTCATATAAGCTTTATGAATTGTGAGAAAATCTAGGTCACTTATTTTATGATGCTATATAAGGAAAGAACAACAATTCATACTATGTTTTTTTATCCTTACTCAATATATTCTGAGGAAAAATATTAAGTTAAAATACTATTTTACAAATTTTTTTAGTGCAGAGTGCAGTATCATCCATATTTTTTTCCTGAAAAGAGCCGAGCGTTGTCATGAACATCGATCTTTTGTGATATTATCAAGCCTCCATTGAAGGAAAATTCCACAAATAAGGAATTTAATACTCCAATTGGATTTTCATATTAAAACATGTCACCTTCTTTGTACTCATTAATGTCATTTAATTTTCATGCAAAAGAAATTGCCAAGCAAAAGTCCTAGTCAAGTAATTAAAAAGTGGGATGATTGTTTATCCAAGAGAGAGTTGTGGGATTCGTAACCTTCTCAATTCTTATCATTCAAAAAAAATCCGTTATTACATGTTCATAATGCAATAGAGAGATTGAGTTATATACTATGAACGGTAAAGATTGTCAAAATTCTAGGCTGTCCCAACAGATTGGCAACTTGTTGCACAATTACATTAGAGATTCAACTATTTCTATATATAAATTCATTAATTATTTTAATTCAAAATCTTAAAATTTGTAAGAAAAGTATTGGTAAATTTTCTTATAACGAATTGAATTAGTGAAGGAAAATGGCTTTAAGGAAGAGGTTTTACAAATAATGGGCTCTACCAAGCTTTTACTCTATTGCAACTGTTAGGTTCTAAAAGTTTAGAACAATTGGCAAACTGTGAGCACAAACTTGTCTAAATATAGATCTTAGAGTCTATAGGATTTATTAGACATTGCTTAAGGTGTTACAAGTCAGAATACAAGAACATACATGCTGGAGAAAGAAGAATTCAGAAACATGCCAGGTTCGACCGATCAAGAGACAAGCTCAACCAATTGAAACACGGGTCTACAAAATTTTAATTAAGCCCAACTGCTCATTAAGCCCACTATGTGATTAGGGTTTGTGTGGGTTAATTTTTTTTTAGCACATAGGCCCATGTAGAAATAAGGATCCTGGGCCCAAAACTTATTGTTTTAAGGAACTGGACTTGGTTCACCGTAGCTAAATTGGGCTGATTTCGAACTAGGTGGTGTATAGAGCACGAATCCTACAACACATACATACTAACAAACAAGAAATATATGCATTGATCAGCAAGAAACAACAAATGAATGAAATTGATCAAGAAGGAACATTAAATAAAGCGTTAGGGATCTTAGAATAATGCAAAATACTTTATTACTTTTTTGATTGTGTAATACACTATGCACACTATGACATGTTACAAGGTCCAAATAAGTTCAAAAATCACAGGCTTAGATGGCTCTTCAGGCCTCTAAGACTTGCAAAGTTTGAATCCTTTTAAATCCAAGTGTGTTCTCTAGTGACTGTTTGAGGACACCGAACAGTATTTCCCTTATTTTTCTCTCTTTTTTTTTTGAATTCTAATATAATTTTCTCAATGATTTTTACTTTAATTCATTTTTGCTGAATGCCTTTCACTGCTGGTTGTTTCCCCTTTTATAGTGCCATCCTAGGGTTTCTAGGGTACCACTAATTCTCTCCATTTGGTCCTCTGGGTACTAGAACCAATGTTATGCCAGCAACATTGGTAGCTAGTCTTTTCCTTATTCCTCATTATTTTCTTCTTTTGAGGTTCCTTCTTCAAAAGGCCTCTTGCCGACTTTCCCATTCTAGGGGACCTAGAAGGCTAGTTTTTGTTCTTTCCTTCTCCAAGGCTTCTAGATTCCACTTTTTCAGACCCAGCTTTTGGCTTTTTTCCCTTTTGTCATTTTTCCCAGGTGAACTGATTCCTTTCTGCCAGGTTGAAAGTTTCCCAACCACCTTCCTTCATGGTTCTTCTTTCTGGGTTCCTCGAGGTACCAACCCTTTGTTCATGAATTGTTGGTTCACAAGCCCTCTAATCCCCTTTCTACATCATTATGTGGTTGATAGGGACGTACCTGTTCTTGTTCTTTGTGTTTCTTGGTATGCCCTCTTAAACTGTCTCAATCCCAACCTAGCTTTGCTACATGTCCTGAGGATCCCAAGCACCTGGGAATCCCCAGGTATCCTGACCCAGTTCTTTTCTCGGGTTCCCCAATGATTTTTTGGCTTTTGAGGACTGGGTTGGGCTTTTTCTTCTTCTTTGTTCCATAGGGTCTGAAACTTGTCCATTCATGGATTTGGGCCACTCCTTATGGACCCTTAATGGGTTTGGACTTCTCGTCTTTTTTCTTTATTGGAAGCCCAAATGCTTTGGAGACCATAGAACAGAGGCTATAATGCCATTAAACCCATCCTCAATATTGTTGGAGACCACATAGTATAGACTGGCTTAGATTTCCGAAACAATTTTGCGGAAGCGCTGGATCCAACCTCTTGCACAGGTCCACGATGTATAAACATTGTGTAGAGCATACTGGGGTCTGCTTTAAGGTGCAGATTGAGTAGTAGCAATGAAGCAACTATATATGAAAGTAGATAAGGGTTCAACGCATGTGGGACGTGGGTATTCAATATTTTTGTTACTACTACTATATTTGGCTCTAATAGCCGCTACAATTTATTGATATGACAATTCTCATCAAAAGGACAATTCTTGTTTGAGTAATACTCTCGGCACACGTTATTGATATGACAAATTTTTATTGGTTTTCATATAGGTTTACTATTAATACTATTTTTTTACTTACTAATAACAACTCTATATCACTTGTTTCTAAAAAAGTTTATAAAATAGTTTGTGCCTATAACATTTTCCTTCCATATAACATGAGAAATGCTAATAATAACCTTACACAATATTTAGACCCCAAAGTAAAATTATTTTGAAAGAAATTATCTTATGGTCCATGTATGTATAGGAAATTGACTTCAATTATATTACATGTCATTAGAAGGAGAGGAAACACAAACTGTTTATTGTGCTGTAATTTACCCAAATGCAATCAACCAATCGACTTCAAGCAACAGAAAAGTATGCTTGACAAGCGATATGGTCATGATTGGAAAAATCTTCGCAGTCAAAACCTTACCAAATGATTGTGTTGGTCACCACTCCTTAAAAATGTACTAAACAATAAAAGAGGCTACAAGTATAGAGACTACCCAAGCCCGAATAACTACAACAAACCTACTGACAAGATTGATAGTAGAGTTCTTTGGCTAGCACAGATCTCTTATCAACAGAGCAAACGTACGTTTGCACTAATCTCCTATCAACGTGACTCACTCCCTACCACAACTTTTGATTGATGTAAATGATGGATACAAAGTTCTTAGCAACATGCTGCAATGGTAGAAACAGAAGTATCTTGGCACAAAACCCTAAGGCGCACAAGGTTACAGTGACTTCTCAATAATGCCAGTCGGCTCCATGCTATAAGTAGTTGATGTGGTCGCCTAAAGCTCCAAATAGAAAAATGACCCAAATTTTATTTTAATTAAGCACAAATATTAGCCATTAAATAAATAAAAAATTCAAAGGAAAAACAAGAAACAAAAGGGAGAAATGCTACGTTCACAATATTTTTCACAAGAATTTTACAACAAATCCTAAGTAGCAGTTTGTTATAGGCTGTTATTGATGGCAAAAAAATAATTTTAATAATGGGTTCAAATTAGAACTGGTAACAACTTAACACCTATGATTTGTTGTGAAAAATATTGTGAATGCAGCACTTTTCAAAAAAAGAAAAAAAAAAGAGCAATACACACAAAAAAAAAAAAAAAAATTACAACATTTTTTACAATAATTGAGTTGGCAAAGTTTTACTAGTTCTCACCTAGGTCCATTACTAACATCATTCTTTTACTTACCACTATCAATCTACCATATCAACAAGTGTGAAAATTGTTAAATTTTTGTATCTATAGACTTTCTTTTTTAAAAAAAAAAAAATCTACATGTCTCTTGTTAATTAGTAATAATTTTATATCTAAAACAAGATAATAGAGTTTAAGTAATATTTAATTTTTTTAAAAGTCATATTTGAATATATAAAAGGCCACAGTTTCAGTATTCGTCTTAGACCCCCAAATGCATCAAGCCGCCCTTGAATAATGCGTGTTTGTGAGTGTATGATGATGGCTCTTCAAAAACACAATCAATTTATCCTAAAACTCTAGTGCATGAGTCCCAAGTTTGCCACATCATCTAATACAAAATCTAGAATTATACATAATCTTAGATCAATTGATTGTCTACTATTAACTGGGTGTCAAGGTATAGTAATTAACCTTCATAGATCGGCTACTATCAACACAATAGTTGCAGCATAGATTTGAGCAGTACTTGAACTGTTCTGGTTTGTATTCATTTAATACCACTTGTAGACTTTAAGTACAAACTTCATTCTATTTGTTTAGAAGTAAAAAATTTTCAAACGTAATATATTTTACAGTTAAAAAATTTTTAGTAAAATATTTTCAGGTATTTGGTCTAACGAATAAACTTTTTCAAGCAAACAAACAAAAACAATGGCTCAATTGTTGGTTCCAGAGGTCCAACAACCGAATCACCATTAGTGGTTGAAACTATAAACTTTATCTCAAGTGACTAGGCTGCCAGCACTAGTGGTCACAATAATGGCTTTTGTCCTTTAACCTCCAGCATCAGTCGTTGGAATCGTGTCTCCACTAACTTAACCACCAGCACTGGTCGTTGAAGCTACATCTTCGGCCATTAACACCTAGCACAGGTTGCCGAAGTGACAACTTCGACCACCAGACCACTGACATTGATTGTCAAAACAACGGCTCCAACCATCGGCACCAACTACCATCCAACCGGATAAATGACCTAACCACCATATGAGGTGAGGAAAGCCATTGTTTGATTTTGCAAAAATGTTTTACCAAATTTTTAAAGGTAAAATATTTTACAACTTTGACCACATTTTAACTACAAATAAACAAGCGAAATTGGGAAAACATTTTTCAAAAAATATTTTACTTCAAAACAAATGAAGTGTCAAACTCAAGTATAGTAAAAGTGCACTAAGACTCGGATTTGCCAATACATACATAACCCTAACATTGTTAACATTAAAATACTTAAAAAGTTGAACATGTTGTTGGAGTGATTAGAAAAATAATTAATTTATGTTCTTCCAACTTAAGCCTAGAGTTATTTCTATTTTTTAATATTCCTTGATTGCATGTTATTAAAATTTTTTTCCCTTATATAAATACAAAGTTTGGTGGGGTAGAAGGCTATGTAAAGTGAATTCTAAAAATGAAACTTTCTTTCTTGAAAACAAATAGAGAGAGATGAAACACAAATTTTTAAAATTAAAATAATTAAATATGTGAAACTGTTGCTTGAGTGATTAGAAACATAATATTTTTTATTGTGTGTTACTAAATTTGAGTAAAAGTCTCATATTCCAAATCAATTTTTTTTTTTTAATTTATAAAAATAGAAATTTATTTATATAAATAATTAGTGCACTATTTATAAATCCTAATGCATGAAAATAAATGCATTCACTCCATTAATACTCCTTGGATATATATAAAGTAAATTCATACTACTACAGTGTTTGGTAGATATATAGGAAAATATGATTCTAGTGAACTAACAAGCATTTAATTATTTTTTTAATAATCAAGTGCATGTATTATTAAAACTAGCTTGTAACCTCAAGTATATGTATAAATACACTTAAAAATATACAATAAGAAGCATAATATAATTCCTATATATAATTCAAATACTATTGATAGTTATTTTTATATTTTGTTAACTCTTTAAAAAAATTTATAAGGATATTATTAAGTATAAAATATAAATTGTCCATGTTTTTTTTTTTAAAAAAATAAATATTGTGAAGCACTTATTTTATTTTATTTTTTATTTTTTACGATTCATTTATTTTAAACTTTTTGATTTTTGTATTTAATAGCTTACTTGGATGAATATTTATAATGTGGTCTCACATTTGATTCTAAAATTAAGAAATAAAACTCTTTAAGAATAAATAATTTAGAACACATGGCACAAAATTGGAACTCTAATTTGAAATTCTAATTTGAATTTCTCTCAACTTCACCTATTATTAGATATATAGATTTGCTTTTGTCTCACAATGGCTTTTATTAATTGTTGGTAGAGCAACTAAACTTGAGGAAGAGTGTAATATTCGAAATCCACTAACCTTTTTATTTATTTTTTTTTATAGTAATTAATATTGCAATTAAATTATTTTAATATAAATAATTAATAAATATAATCATGTAAATTCATTTTATATAAATTACATGCACTATGCATGTGTAAATTCATTTTATATAAGTTCAAGTATTGTATGTGTGTCCTAATTTTACGAACTTTGAACTCGAATTTTAACCATATATCCTTAACTTTTCTTATTGTCTTAATTTTTTGAATTTGATTTTAAATTTTAAACTTTTTAATTTATCTTTATATGCTTAATTTGTCTTATTATCAAATCATTTTGAATTATTTAGTATATTTAATTTTCTAAGTATGGAAAAGTAAAAACCAAAAGAAAAAGTATTTATATACAAAAATAATTAATGCATGATAATAAATGCATTTATCATATTAAGACATGACCATATTATCAGACACTATAAAGATTACTATCAGACACTGTAAAGATTACCATCATCAGGGAAATCAATTTGCATAGTCAGAACAAACTCCCCGACTAGAACAACAACAAAAAAATGGAGGCAACTTCTTCCAAAATGGCTTTCTTGGTCATCCTACTTGCTTTTGCAACTTGTATCTCTCTCTCTCTCTCTCTCTCTCTCTCTCTCAATATTTGATTTTTTATATGATGGTGGCTAATGAAATACTGATGGCAGGTTTATCATTACCAAGAATGTCAAATGCTGTAACTAAATGTTCCCGTGATATTGATTGCATGTGAACTCAAAATCAAATGCAAGTGCTTAGCCCTTTGTGTAAATGGAACATGTAAGTGCACATGTGCTGTGACCCACAAACAAGCCCCGGTTGAATTGAAGGCAATGAAGACAATCTCCCAACAATTAGCAAACACTACTCATTCAAAAATAATGCAAACCAAAATGAGTACAAAAAGTTGGACCTGTCTTAGGTATGATAATTTCTAACTTAGGGCAGGTGGTGTAATGTTTCTAAAAAGAAATAATATCCTTTATCAATTTCATTAATGTTGAAATAGAAAGGACACTTTGGACTTCTTGGCATAGAAAAATAATAATTGTGATACCAAATGAAGGAATTGCAAATTTCTCTAACATTATGTTAAGATCCATGTCCTACATTCCAATTTTACCATTTTATCTTTTAAATAGAAGTATTTTATTTGCAGAGAATATATAATATGATCATTAGAAATGTTGATGTGTTTGGAAAAGATTAAACTTCTCTTGCCCCAACTCTTCATTGGCAATATATTATCTTCTTTGGGAATAAGATATAGTTTAACCCCTCAAGGTTTTAAATGGCCTCTTTCTCATGATTTTAAAAGCCAAAATAGTCAAAAAACCGAAAAAAGACCGATTTTCAGTTTTTAATGGTTTTTGACCGGTTTGACCAGACCGATTCTAGATTTAGTCCGGTTTTTTAAATAGTGCTCTTTCTAATTAGAGTTCAAGGCCCTCCATATAAGGCTAATTAAGACCTCTCCTTAGGCAATGTTAGACTTAGCCAAGATTTGACTCTCTCTCACTTCATCACCCAACTTAAGAGTTATTTTGGTATTTTGGGTTCTAACAATCTATGCCCTCTAAAGGGCCAGACGTCCTCATGTGAGACCTACACACCATCCTGTCATTAGGATTTCACTTTGATATCATTTGTCACACCTCAATTCTTCATTGACAAGATATTCTTATCTTTGAGAGTGACACAAAGCCTCGTGTCTTGAGGTTTTAAAAACTTAAATGGCCTCTTCCTAATTTGAGTCCAAAGCCCTCCATATAATGCTTAGGAGATGAAGGTTTAGTGGTCTCCTTGGAGATTAGTTTTGACTTTAATTGTCTTGATTTTATCTAGTAACTGATACTGATAATGATTGATAGTATACGTAGGAATAGGATGATGGAAAACAACCATGGCTAGAAAGAGCAATATACATTGAGTTGCTGGTGGAGTCCATGAATTCAAGGAAGTAGTGATTTCAAATTGCACATTGTGGTTATTCATCCAAAAGAAATTGCCCATGTAGGCAACTTGTAGGTCTTATTTGTTTTAGTTATTCAAACTTGGGGATACTGAGGCTGCAGGATTTCCACGTTATCGATTTTTTATTTTTTATTTTATTTTTTACTTTTTATAATGATTAATGTGTATATATAATTTATGAAGTAAGAGTGACATTAAAATAAACGATGAAGACAATAATCCGTGAACTTTGGGTCAACTGATCTTTAATTAGATACAAGGGGTAGAAGTTGATAGCAAGTTTCCAAACTCTGACATACAAATAAATATTAATTTTTTATATAAAAAATGGAAGCAAAGTATTAATTAATTTTGGGAAGTATTTGTTAAATCAAAAACGGGTTCTGTCAGGGGCAGACCCCTTCATACTTTTTTTTTTTTTTTTTTTTTTTCCTACACTTTCATGTAGGTTTTGTTCATATATCTTTTCTATGTTGAACTTTGAAAAAATAGAAGTAAAATGAACTAGGATTGAGATAATAATAAAGCCAAGGACCTTGTAGCTGAATTGATATATGTCTGCTCATGCACAAAGTACTTGGGGGTCTTGGGCGAAAGGATTCGTGCTGCAGAGTTAGTAGTATATTGTAATTATCTCTTAAAAAATAATAAATAAATAAAAAGATAATAACTAAGGACTTAAATAAGATAATAAAAGACTTGCACATTGATTAAGATAATACAATGAGCTTTTTTTTTTTTTTTTTTTTTTTTTTTTTTTTTTTTTTTTTTTTTTTTTT
>JAOXJQ010136880.1:0-13124 GCA_025762765.1 Quercus bicolor
TTTTATAAAATTTTTATGGAAAAAAAAATTGATTTTTGGAAAGTTTTTTTTTTTTTTTAATAATTTCCATAAAAGTTGTATTAAGACTTTTTTTATAATGACTTATTAACAAATGCTTTAAGGATATTCGTTAACAAGACCCTCTAGTATTACTCTCTAGTAAGGGTATTCTTTTTTCTTTTTTTCGTTTTGAGTAATATTAAGGAAATAACATTTTTCACAATTTGGGATATATTTTGTTGTAATACTAATATATGTGGTTTAATCTAATTAATCTAGTGAGGATCTATAATCGATCGAAAAATGTATGGGACTAAGGTTTGATTATTATAATAATAATAATATTATTATTATAGAAATTATATATTTTTATAATTCTTTCATAATTATTAACATAATAATATGTGTGTGAAGGGTGTAATCTCACATTCATTTGGATCTATTAATAATGTTATTTTTATTGTGTACCAATCAGTCAATCACAATAGATTATGATTAAAAATTGTGGGAAATATTATGCTTATCATCAATTTATTGTTTAAGTTTTAATGTATTTGTTTCCAAAAAAAATATATTTATTGTATTTGAGACGACCTCGAATTGTCTTTCATGTCTCCATCTTTCTTACCTTAACCTTAGCTTATCCTTGTTTCATGGAATTAAACATAAAAAGGGAAATAAAAAACATACCTAAAGGTTCCTTTACTTGACTCTCAAAAAAATAAAGGTTCCTTTACTTGAATATTACTTCTCCAAAAAAAATTATGTGAAACTTTGGCTGTGATGCAGTCAAACTTGTCTTGCCTATAGTCGGTATAGATAACATTATTTCTATATTTTGATTCATATGTACTAAATGCATCTTAATGGTAACTCGTAAACCAATTAATGTGAAATTATCAAGTAGTAATAAAAGAAATTTTCATTAAATTATAGCTAACAAATGTGTTTTGGCATTCGCTCTTAATGATAACTCTTTATCATCAAACACCAATCAATTTTTGGTGTAGATAAGGATTAAATCTCAGATCTTTTATATAATCATTAAAGACTTTACCAGTAGAGTTAATTGGAACCCACAACCAATATGCCAAATTAATAAACTAATTTGGTTTTATTATATACCTTACCAATGCAAGGCTATCCTAAAAATGATAACCTTCCTATAAAAAAAAAAATGAAAAATGAAAACCTTGCAATGAAAGCAGACCTTAGAATACAAACGACAAGTTATTAATTATCATGCACACATCTGGATAGCACGTTATTTTAAAGCATACTAAATGGCAATTTTGGAGACCATCTTCTTTTAATAGGGAATTATTATATGAATTAAATAAGACAATGACATTATAATAAGATGGGATAATAAACATCATCAATAATCATAATGATTTGAAAATGAAATAATGAAAAATGTGTTAACATCTCTTGTAATTATAATTTTAAAATAATCATAAGTTTGCTTGTGTTTCAAAATTTATTCATCTGGAAAGATTTATTGATTATAGATTTTGTAGTAAGTGTCATGCAAATTTTCCCCGGAATCGATTGAGGATGTCAACAAGGAAAGTTTATCCTATGAATTACACATTTCTGAACCAAAGCATGTTCTCTTTCTCTAGCCCCCCCTTTTTTTTGTGGGTGATGATATTTCTATTTTCTAGTAATAATCCTTTAAAGTTTTAAGGTTGAATATTCAGGAATAAGGCCATTACAATATTCCCACAACACTACCCTACATACAAAAGTATCTTCTTCGTCACTTAAAATATTCGTGTATTCCATGATTATCTAGCCAACTACCGATGTGAGTGAGAGAGAGAGAGAGATTAACTAATTAAAATTTCTGGTTGGTGGATATTATCTTATTCCATCACATTAGGGTTTTTTTTTTTTTTTTTTTGAGTTAACATTTAATTAAGCTTGTGATAGACATCCATTTGAAACTTTAGATTAAAGCCAATTAGTGTTTTTATCTGATAATAAAAAGCAATTATTAAGAACGGACGCAATATGTTGAAACTTTCTAAAACAAAATATCAAAACTTTAGAGTCTTTCACATTTGATCGAAAAATAAAATTATAAGGATGATTTTTTTTTTTTAGGTCAAAATAACCACTATGTATGGTATCATAGAAAACTAAGGTAATATAAGCTAATCTAGGAGGCATAGAGTTCGGACGGTGGAGAAAATAATCAGAAGGGCAAGGAGTTCTTGTTTGATTAAACAAATGAGTGATGAGGGGAATGCCATGTTTTCTGAGACCAAATTTATGATATTTGTAGGGGTAAATGCCCAAAATCATGTAATGGGCCTTGGGCTCCATACGAGAAGATTAGCCATGTCCGAGGAAAGGAAGTGGATGCCAAAAGGGCTCCCAGCCCAGCTCTCGTGGATAGGGAGACATTTAAAGGACGGTCCGAGGAGAAATGCCTCCTCAAACATGATGAGTATGGCTCAAATATGCGCTCTGTCTACTAAAAGGACCCACTCTAACAGACATTAGTAGTAGGGATAAGTCCCATAGATCTGTAGGAAAGAAGGAAACGTAAGGTGTCCAAGGAGAGGCAGTTGCTGCCGCATTAAATGCGTTGCAACTACTTTTCTAGCTGCATTAATGTGGAGAGAACCTGTGAACAATGCTGCCTTGGCCAGCACAACTCACAGAAGGTTGAAAGGGGGTATTCGATGGAACAAACACTCAAGTAAGAGTCCAGATGATCAACAAGTGTAAGGCCACGATGGCTTCAAGAAGACTATATAGGAAAGAGAGTCCCCATGAGGAATGAGGGACAGAAAAAGGAAGGAGAACAGAGGAATAGTACAAACAACCGTAATCTTCGAACAGGGACCAGCATATATTCATCTCATCTCCTCAGACTGAGGATCTATGGATATTAGCGTGCTTCACTTGTGTTCAACTGTTGTATAGCCCAATATTAGCCACTGTCCACTTCGCTAAGACCTAGTTCGATAGCCCACTCTCTTTACAAATTCATTGTTTCTAGGCTCCTTGGATCAAGACCCCATACCTTTTGGGCTTGGGCCCCAAATTGTGACCCTACAATTGGCGTCTGTGGGAAGAACTTGTGCCTCAGCAAGTTCAACGGTTAAATATGGAAGGATCAGGTCCGTATCGAACGGAGCTCGTAGACTCCCAATGGTAGGACAACTTTCTTAACCTTGAATAGGAAAGAGATTAGAACAAGCGATGAGAGGATAGTGTACATACCTCCCATAGAAGCCATTCAAAAGGGAAAGGTCATGCATCCCAAAAGTGGGACGATAATAGAGCTCTACAACAGGAAATTGATGACCTGAAGAGGAAGTTGCGTCGAGCGCAGCGAAGACGTCCCTCCTCTAGCCTGAACACCAGCGATGAAGAGGACAACGAATACAGGCGAAGGTCGAGAACTCCACCAAGTGAAACCTTTTCCTATGAGGAAGAGCAACCTCGCAAACGTAGTCACAGAAGTCCGTCCTACAAGGGCCTGGTAAACGACACCATGAGCAAAGTCCTGGATTGAATCTCCCAGTCACCCTTCACACGCAAGATAGAGGGGACTAAGCTTCCTTGGCGGTTCTATCAACCTACCTTCACCATATATAACGGTCGGATGGACCTTATAGAGCATGTCAGTCAGTTCAACCAGAGGATGGCCACCCATTCCAAAGAAGAAGTTTTGATGTGCAAAGTATTTCCATCTAGTTTGGGACCGATGGCGATGAGATGGTTCGATAGCCTTAGACTGAACTCCATAAATTCCTTTAAGTAGCTAACCCAAGCCTTCGGCTCTCGGTTCATCATAAGCAGCAGGGTTCCTCGGCCCTTGGATTCCCTTCTATCCTTATCCATGCGAGAGGGGGAGACCCTAAAGGCCTACTCGGATATGTATTGGGAAATGTATAATGAGATAGAGGGCGATTATGATAACGTTGCCATCAGCACTTTCAAGAGAGGCCTGCCAACTGAGCATGATTTAAGAAAATCCTTGACTGGGAAACCGGTCACCAGCCTGCATCAACTCATGGACCAAATCGACAAGTACAAGAGGGTCGAAGAGGACTAACAGTTGGGTAAGGGTAAAGTGAAGGTTGTACCCTTAGGAGATGAGGGACTTCAGGTCAGACCAATTTAGCAACAACAATCGATCGAGAAGAGACTACGCAGAGCAACCCGGATCTACCGGAGCGCAGGCAATCCACGCTGTGTTCCGAGATCCATTACATCAGGTTTTGGAGAAAATCGAAAACAAACCATTCTTCAAATGGTCAAATAGGATGGCGGGGGACCCCACGAAACGCAACCAGAACCTATACTATTAGTACCATCAAGAACCGGGGCACACCACCGAAGACTGTAGGAACCTGAAAAACCACTTGGACCAGCTTGTCCGAGAGGGAAAATTGCGTCATCTCCTACATCATTCCAGTGGCCGACAAGAACAGACGAACATTGAGACACTGAGGGACACTTTGAGACCGCCTATAGGCACAATAAATGTCATTCTCGCCGCTCTCGGAAGGACCGAATCTCAGCCTTCCAGAGTAATGTCGGTGACTCGACTTTCTGCTGAGATTGACGACTGGGAGTCTAAGAAGACTAAGAGGATGGCCTCGCCCATGCTGGGCTTCTCGAACGAGGATAAAATCGGAACTATCCAACCCCATGATGATGCTCTAGTCATCACGCTCAAGATTGGGGGATATGATGTGAAAAAAGTGTTAGTCGATCAGACTAGCGCTGTGGAAGTAATGTACCCTGACCTATACAAGGGGCTGAATCTATGACCCGAAGACTTGATGGCATACGACTCCCCTTTGGTAAGCTTCGAAAGGAAAACCGTCACTCCGAAAGGCCAGGTTAGACTGCCCATACAAACAGACTCGGACATAGTAGAGGTGGACTTCATAAAGGTGGACGCATACTCGCCCTACACAGCCATTATAGCTAGGCCTTGGCTTCATGCCTTAGGGGCTGTTTCCTCTACCCTGCACTAGAAGGTGAAATTCCTGTCAGAAGGTCGGGTCAAAGAAGTTATAGGGGACCAAGCCATGACTCGGCAATGCATGGTGTCCGCCATCTCACGACGGCCGAGTGCTGAACCTTCAACCTCTACTGAGAACGGCTTACAGCAATTAACAACCCCGACCATGACAGGCGGGGGACCAACCGAGGAGGCAAATTGTGAGGATTTGGAAAAGGTTCCTATAGGCATGATCCAGAAAGATTATTTTAAGTCAGCTCGGAACTACCTCCCCAAGAGAAAGCATTGCTAATTGATTTCCTCAGGGAAAATGTGGACATGTTTGCATGGGATGCTTATGAGGCCCTGAGGGTCGATCCGAACTTCATATGCCACCACCTTAATGTTAGTCCATCTGTTACGCCTAAGAAGCAACCCCCTAGGCGTCCGTCGAAAGAACATGCTAATGTGGTCAAGGAGGAGGTGATGAAACTTAAGAAAGCAGGGGCTATCAAAGAAGTTTTCTACCCTGAGTGGCTAGCCAATACTGTAGTGGTGAATAAGAAGAGCGGAAAATGGCGAGTCTGTGTGGACTTCACAGACCTGAATAAGGCCTGCCCAAAGGACCCCTTCCCCATGCCTCGGATAGATCTATTGGTAGACGCAACCGCAGGACACTCTCGAATGAGCTTCTTAAATGCCTTTCAAGGATACCATTAAATACCCCTGGCCGTAGACGACCAAGAAAAGATAGATTTCGTCACCCCCATCATAAACTATCATTATAAAGTGATGTCTTTCGGTTTGAAGAACGCTGGTTCCACCTACCAGAAGATGATGACCAGGATGTTTGAGCTGCAAATGGGTAAGAATATTGAAGTCTACATAGATGACATGGTCGTAAAGAGTAAATTGGTGTCCGAACATGTGAGAGACCTTGGCAACATCTTTGAAATCCTAAAAAGACACAGGCTGCGCCTCAACGCGTCCAACTGTTCATTCGGGGTGGGACCAGGAAAGTTTTTGGGCTATATGGTGACCCACAGAGGTATCGAAGTCAGCCCTGACCAAATTAGAGCTATCCACAGCATGCAGCCCCCTCGGAATCCCAAGGAGGTCTAAAAGCTTACCGGCATGATTGCCACTTTAAATCGTTTCATCTCTCGCTCAGCGGATAGGTGTAGACCTTTCTTTCTCTTGTTAAACAAGTGGAAAGGGTTCGAATGGACCGAAGAGTGTGCTTTGGCCTTCCAACAACTCAAAGAGTATCTGTCTCGACCACCCATCATGTCTAGCCCCGAAGCCGATGAAGTTTTGTTCACTTACATTGTCGTGGCCCTTCATGCAGTAAGCTTAGTGCTGATACGGCGGACAACGGCGTACAACGGCCTGTCTACTACGTGAGCAAGTCATTGCACGAAGTTGAGATTCGCTACCTTCCCCTGGAAAAGGCCATCCTGGCGGTTGTTCAAGCCACACGAAAGCTCCCCCATTATTTCCAAGCACACACAGCATTGTTCTAACCTAACTCCTGCTTAGGTCTATACTTCGGAGTGCTAATTACACAAGGAGAATTGCTAAATAGGGCACCATTTTGGGCGCCTTCGATATTAAGTACATGCCTTGCACTGCCGTAAAAGACCAAATTCTCGCGGATCTGGTGGCTGAGTTTGCTGAACCCTTACTAGAAGAAGAAGAAATGTGAAGCATGGATGAAAAATCGCTTGGCACAATCTCCCTGCAAGGGCCCACTTATTGGAAAGTTTATGTCGATGGCGCAGTAAATCAAAGGGGCTCTAGGGTAGGGCTAGTCCTGATTTCCCCCGAAGGGATTACCATTGAAAAATCGCTGAGACTAGGCTTCTCGGCCACGAATAACGAGGCAGAATATGAAGTCCTGTTGGAAAGAATGTCCATGGCCGAGAAATTGGGCGGAAAATCTGTAAGCATGTTCTCGAACTCAAGACTTATTGTGGGAAGTGTAAATGGGGAATTAGAAGCAAGGGATGAAAGAATGCAAGAGTACCTAGACCAAGCTAAATGCCTACGGTCGCGTTTTGACTCTTTTAGCCTAATGCACATATCCAGAAGTGGAAACACCCACGTCGATTCTCTGGCAACGCTGGCCACCTCCTCGACTCAATGTTTACCTCGGGTTATACTTGTGGAAGATCTACACAAGCCCTCGGTTGTGAAGACGGAGGTGATCCATGTCCACAACGTCAGAGTAGGGCCTAGTTAAATGGACCCTTTAATACTATTTTTAAAGGAGGACGTCTTACCCGAAGAAAAGAGCGAGGCCGACAAGATTAGAAGAAAGGCTTTTCAATTCTGGCTGTCCAAGAACTTGAAATTGTATAAGTGCTCATTTCCAGGATCGTACTTGCTCTGCGTGCACCCTGACGCCATGGAGCTTATCTTGGAGGAATTGCATGAAGGAATTTGCGGGAGCCATACAAGGGGCAGGTCCTTATCCCATAGAGCCATAACCCAAGGTTACTGGTGGTCGAACATGCAGAAAAAGGCACACGAATACGTGAAGAAGTGCGACCAATGCTAGAGATTTGCCCCAAATATACATTAACCGGGGGGGATCCTCAATCCACTATCCAACCCTTGGCCGTTTACTTAATGGGGCTTGGATATCTTAGGGCCATTTCTTAAAGCAGTGGGGAACAAGAGATATCTACTCGTCGGCACTGATTACTTCACTAAATGGGTTGAAGTCAAACCACTGGCAAATATCGGAGACGTGGATGCTAAGAAGTTTGTCTGGAGAAACATCGTCACCAGGTTCGGAGCCCCTCACACCCTAATCTCGAACAACGGTCTTCAGTTCGATAGTAAGGCTTTCAGAAGGTACTGTAGCTAGTTGAGAATTACGAATAAATGCTTCACACCGGCTTACCCCTAGGGGAATGGGTAGGCCGAAGCCTTCAACAAGGTCATAGTAAATGGGCTGAAGAAGAGGTTAAACAACACGAAAGGGAGATGGGTGGAAAAGTTGCCACATGTCCTGTGGACGTATCGAACCACGCCCCGCAGATCGACGGGGGAGACCCCTTTTTCGATGACCTACGGGGCCGAAACTGTCATTCCGCTAGAAACAAATTTTCCAACATTGAAGACCAGCTCATTCTGTCCTAATGGCAACAATGAGCTGCTGGAAAAGAGTTTAGACCTTATCGAGGAAAAAAGGGAAAGAGCAATGGTCCATCTCGCCTACTATCAACACAAACTTAAGTAAGGTTATGACACCAAGGTAAAGCTAAGGCCACTAGCACCTGGGGACTTGGTATTAAGAAAAGTTCTGGGCACTACAAAAAATCCCATATGGGGAAAGCTCGGATCAAATTGGGAAGGGCCATACCGTATCATTTCAATGGCCGGCATAGGGGCATACTTTTTAGAAGATTTGGACGAGCATGTAGTACCAAGCCCCTGGAATGTAAACAACCTGAAAATGTACTATTATTAATGAAAATTTCCGCTCTTGGTACACCTTTCTATTACGAAGGGCCTTTGTGTTACCTACCTCGCGTTTTTATCTAAGTGTTAAATAGAATCTAGGTCTTGTGTGATTTCTCGGACCATAGTTTTGGGAAAAATTAACCACTACGCATTTTTATCCAAGTGTTAAACAGAATCCACGTCCTGCGTGGCTCCTTGGACCACAGGCTTGGGGGAAATTAATCACGACGCATTTTTATGCAAGTGTTAAATAGAACTCAAGTCCTACGTGGCTCCTTGGACCACAGGCTTAGGGGAAATTAATCACTACGCATTTTTATCCAAATGTTAAATAAAACCTAGGTCCTGCATGACTCCTCGAACCACAGGTTTAAGGGAAATTAATCACTACACATTTTTATCCAAGTGTTAAACAGAACCTAGGTCTTACGTGACTCATTGGACCACAGGCTTGGGGGAAATTAATCACGACGCGTTTTTATCCAAGTGTTAAACAGAACTCAAGTCCTACATGGCTCCTCAGACCACAGGCTTGGGGGAAATTAATCACGACGCATTTTCATCCAAGTGTTAAACAGAACCCAGGTCTTGTGTGGCTCCTCGGACCATAGGCTTGGGGGAAATTAATTACTACACATTTTTATCCAAGTGTTAAACAGAACCCAAGTCCTGTGTGGCTCTTCGGATCATAGGTTTAGGGGAAATTAATCACGACGTGTTTTTATCCAAGTGTTAAACAGAATCCAGGTCCTGTGTGGCTCTTCAAACTACAGGCTTGGGGAAAATTAATCATTCAGAAAGGACACAAAGTCATGGGGGAAGAGTATTTTTCTCTTATTCGTACTTAGCCCTATTACTTAAACTGTGAATAATGAATTTCCATTGGAAATGTAGCACACACGATCAAAATTCATTCGCGACGACAGTAAAGTTAAAGCATTGAAAATAAAAGTCCAAAGAAGAAGAAATTATATCATTCATTAAGCTCCAAAAGAAGTTATCTTACAAACATTGACAAATGCCAAGGAAATGAAAAGCAGAACAAAACAACTACAAAAGAAACCCTACACTAAAGTTCTAGGCTTTATCTTGGGTTGAACTTTTTGCAGGGCCATCAGCCTCGGGATGATCATCTCCTGCTTTGGATTTAAATTCGACATCCTTGGCCCGTGAGACAACATCTATAATTGTGAGGGCGTCCTCAGATGACTTGTCTTTGGCTGGTGGCTATGCCTTTTCATCCACCCTTTTCCCTTCAGGAATGATGGAATCAGGAACGGCGGTCGGGGCGAAAAAGAGCTCCTCAAGAGGATCCGAACCAGGAATCTCTTGAATATCCTTAGGGAAGAAGATATTCTCGATCCTCCTAAGCTCGAAGTCTGCAGGAACTCCCGCCCGGTCCATGGCTACTCCCCAAGACTCGGTGACGTAGTCCTTGCAAACCACAGCCACCTCCTCGGTCAGCCTGGCTTCAGTGTCCTTCACCCCACGCTCATAAGAGACTGCCACAGCAGCCTCAACCGCCTTCCTAGCCAAACGAGCCACCTCTTTCGCCTGTTGCAGTTGTGCCTTGAGGTCTGAGATCGTTTGCTTCTCGTTCACATGGTTTATTTCTGTTTGGTGAAGCTGCTAGCACATGTCCTCGGCCTACCTCGTTGTGGTCTTAAGGCTCGCCTCAGCGCTATCCCGGGCCTTAATAGCCTCTTTAATCTTCTTACTTAGGATCTCTTTTTCCAGCCTAAGGACACCAACAGCTTTCTCCACGGTGAGGCGAGACTAAACCTCAGCGTTCACCTCCTCCCGGGAATTCTTCACCCACTCCTCGGCCATGAAGATTTACTGGATGACCTGCATAGAAGTAATGGAAATCATTAAAACAAAAATGACAAGTGGACGAGCACAAAATAAGGAACCTAAATAAGGGAGAATCTTCATTTTACCATAGCGAGATCTCTCTCTTCAATGACATGAAGAGGTCCAGTTGCCTAGTAGTTCGGAGCCTATCCATGTCGTGAGGCAAGAGGAGGGGCTGCTGTAGGGCCTCGGCGAGATACGACGCCTGCCCCCGCTAAGACTCCCAAAGGGTTGCGTCCTAAGGGATGGGAGAGCCATCCAATTCCAGCCAGGGAGACCAGGTGCGCTGCCCCCTCCTAAGTGCAGCCTCATCTCGACTGTCAATGGACTTTGTCCTTTTATCTTTTGGTTCTTTGCCTTTTTTCTGCTATTTGGCCTTTTGGGGGCCGACCTCGCCCTCCTCCAGTTCTTCGACTAGCCTTTTTCGCCTCAAGTTGGGAATGGGTTATAGTGCAGGGTTAGTGGAAGGAGGAGGAGGAGGAGGAAGGCTAGTAGGAACTTGCTCTTTAAAGGCATCCCTGGAGGATTGCCCTTTGTTCCTGTTGGACATGAGGCCCCTCAGACCAGATCTTGGCTTTAGGTCCATGCCTTCCTCTTCAATTTCTTGGCTCGTGTCGATCCGAGCAACTATTAGTTCTGGAGAGTGAGTTGCCAAGAAGCAATCAAGGTTTGAGCCGGAATCTGAAAGCTCTATGGGCCTTGTTGATACCTTGCTCTCTTCATTGAAGTGGAAATGATCGATTTCGGCTTCAAGGGACGAGTGCGTGGAGTTAATTCCCTCCCCTAGAACGGCTACCTCTTGGGGAATGCGTTGAGTGGGCGGCTGGACTGGCGGTAAGTCTCTCCGAGCTAAGAAGCCCAGCTTAGAAACGTCAATGCGGGCTAATCGGGGACTCCCAGCCCTTATCGCCTGACCCACGTCCATAAAGGCACGAGAAAGTGGCTCGTAGTCTAAGATGAGGTGAGTGGCCTGCAACTGCCCGTCCTCGCTCACAAAAATCTTGACCTTAAGAGGTAGTTGAGAGCTTGGACATTGACCAGACTGATCCTCAAGGTAGTGTGTACTTTGTCTGCAAAACATCCAAAGAAAGGGTTACGTCAGTCCGAGAAAGCAACCAACCAAAACCGACACCAAAACAAGTAAAGGGAAAACTCAAAAACTAAGGTCCCCGCCAAGGAACCTGATCCTAGAGTGTCCCACCTGGTGCTCCGGCCCTAACTGGGCAGCGAAGACCGTCGTGCCACGCTCCAAAGACAATCAAATAATCGTCCTTCAAGCCTTTGTTGGACTTGGGAAGGCAAGATATCAACCTCACCTCGTCGAACCTGGATTTCAGGTAATACGACTCTGAAAGGCAATGGCACTCGTACAAGTGAACAACATTGTGCCATGAGAGGCCGAGGTTCATCTGTTCATTCAAAGCGTCTACGCACCCTAGAATCCAAAACATGTTAGCGACGCACTGGTGGGGGGCCAACCTATGGCCGCGTAAGTAATCCCTAGTTATCCTACCCATAGGAATCGTTATCCCTCCTTCTATGAAAGCGATCATAGGAATGATAACTTGCCCCGTTTCTCTCTTGGTTAGGATTTGGTCCGAGCAACAATATTCTAGACCCACTACTTGCGGGATATGGTACTTGGCCTTAAAGCCTTCCATGCCGGTCGGAGAATCTACTAGGCTCTTAAACTTACCCATCCAATTAACCTTAAAGGGCACGGAGAAAGGTTTACAAACAAAAGGAGGTCGAGGAGAACAACAAAAAATAGGAGTAAGAGAATATGGGGAAATGAACACTTACAGGAAGCACGAGTTCTAAATCTCTCAAGCTTTCAAAGGATTCGTCGGGAATCCTTACAGGAATGGCTATGGACTTTAAGTATTTCGCGAGAGAAAATGCTGAGGTGCTCTGGAACGCTTGAATGTCTTTTCTAAAAAAGGGAAAGTAATCTCCCTCAGAAGCCTTACATAGCAAGGAAAAATGAACGTAATTACTCCCACCCAAAGTTTAGAGGAACATCTACCATTGATTAAGCGTCCTACCGTTGGATGCGAGGGGACATAGAGTCGTTTGGTGCAATTAATGGCGCCTCGTGGGCTACAAAGCATCAGTAGCAATAATGAGGCACGTGAGACGGTACTCCCACACGCGTGAATCAAGGAATTGTGGTGATTTATCCATTAAATATCAAAATTTCACCTTTCTCTCCTTGGATAAGAGGGAAAAACCGGAATTTTGAGGGGTTATCGTAGAGGCAAAGGCCCAAAATCATGTAATGGATTTTGGGCCCCATACAGGAAGATTAGCCATGTCCAAGGAAAGGAAGTGGATGCCAAAAGAGCTCCCAGCCTAGCTCTTGTGGATAGGGAGACATTTAAAGGACGGTCCGAGGAGAAATGCCTCCTCGGATGTGATGAGTATGGCTCAAATATGCGCTCTGTCTACTAGAAGGACCCAGTGGCGACGCTGCGTATAGGCCAAGGTGTTCCCAGGAACACCCTGACCTGAAAAAAAAAAAAATTTATATATAATAAAAATTTTTTTTTTTGTATTTGTTCTATACTAGGAACACCCTTAGCCATAAAATGAGGAATACCCTCAAATTAAAAAAAAAAATTATTCTACTTTCAAGAGAAAAAAAAAAAGCCCAAAAAAAAAAAATGTACAAAGGCAAGCCCACGACAAGCGCAAGTGCCCAACAGATTACAAACAAACCCACAGGCCACAGATTCTCACCAAAAAAAAAAAAAAAAAAACAGAGCAGCGCAGCGCCTTAATAAAAAAAAAAAATGACAAACCCACAGATTAACACAAAAACTTTATA
>JAOXJQ010136894.1:0-13123 GCA_025762765.1 Quercus bicolor
AGAGTTTGTCCTTGACTTTTGTTGATTGTCATAGCATAACAAATCTTTAAAGGAAACTGTCTTCTTTTTAGGATGAATGGCCATTTTGATTTTGTAGGAGATAGAACTATCTGAGGAATAAGAACATTTGTTCCAATGTTTGAACTTGTAATAATTTTTGCTTCTGTTATTCAAGTTCCTAAATGTGTCACAATCAGCCTTGTTCCATTGCACATGCCAAGCTTTTGATTTATTTATGCTAGCATTATAGGTATGTGTCTATTTACGTTTTCTCTTTGATGATAACATTGGTTTTATAATACCATTTACGTTTTCTCTTCGATGATGACATCGATTTTAAGAAGGCATACGATCTACTCTTGGAATTTTCTGTGGCCAAAAAGTTAAGCCCAGATAGGATGATGAAGACAGTTTTTGTCTTTAGCTATGAATTTAGCCATAAGTAGTTTATTGATAAGTTGAAATTTTTTAAGCAAGGTAGAAATTATTACTTTGTTTGTTTTGTTATTAAGACGAAAAACTTTCATAACTGTTATTTTAGCATTTCTCTACACATGAATGGATATTATTTTATGAAAGAAAATTAGCACATAAACACATTTGTCAAAAAAATAATGCAACACCAAAAACATGTACAACAAACTAAGTCAACCTATCCGGAATAAAACTTTAAACTAAATTAACTTGTATACAATAGCTTAAAAGTAAATTCTTCCAAACTCAAATCATTCTAAAATGAAAACAATCTAAAACTCTAAATATGAAAATAGTCTTTGATTTAAATATTTTATATGTTCTCTAATCGTCTAACACTTCTATTTGATCTTCCACTTTCTCTTTTTTTATTTCTCTGCAAAACAGAAACAATACAGAAGTTATTTTCTTGTTTAGGAAAATAAAGATTGTGTGAAGTTTTAAAAAAGAACCAAATAATATTTATTTGTGCAATTGTACTTACTTCTTCACAATCTTTCTTTTCTTTACTTGGGCACAAATTTTTTCTTCAAGTACTTCATTTCCATTGTTAGCCCCACTTTTTGTTGTTTTTGTTAGGTTCTAAAGACTTAGGAAATAATGTATTTAGAACTCTAATATGTAATGTTGGCAAACCATGACCAAAACAGTTGTTAGTCTTGTTTGAACTTGCTCAAAGTGTGTACGTTGTATATAAAGTTGGAATCGAGCGGCTGCAGAAGTATTAGTGACTTTCGGCCTGGCTCGATCGATCGAATCTCAGGCAAAATGTGTTTTTCTGCAGAATTCCAACTTAGCCCTAGCTCATTAAAATGTTTAGGGTTTTAGGTTTTTCCCTAGGTATAAAAGGCAAACCCTAGCCACGTTTTTGAGATTGCTCATATTGCTGTTTGTGTGAATCTCTTACGAGATTTGAGAGGAGCTCTCCTTCACACAAGTTTAGGATTATCAAGAAGGAGATTTCTTCAAGAGCTTGATGATCATTCAGTTGCTACCACAGGAGCTTAAAGAAACACAAACGGGTGTGCTTGTATTTGCTGGAGAATCCAAGAAAGAAGGGGTCCGTGGTCTCGGCGCTTGCATGTGTCATGTCAGTAAGTTTCTACTAGTGGGTAGCAATAGGATGTTAGAGGTCTAAGTCCTATTGTAAAACTTCGATTCTTTCATAGTGAATTCAGGTTTTCCTTGAGGATAGCTAGGTTAAATTCTCCCCAGGTTTTTACTAATTTGGTTTCTTAGGTCATCATATCTTTGTGTTATTTATATTTCTGCTGCTATGCATGATATGATTGTTTGATTGTGATAACCTAGATCTGGAATTTGGACAAGTAATCACTTGGCTAATTTACTAGGTTGATTCAATTGTGTTTTAAGGGGTCTAAAAACATTCAGTTTCCTATAATCAATATGATTCAATATGTTATTGTGTACTAATGATAATATTATAACTTCACCAATAATGTATAGGTGAAGCATCGTTACCCGTAATTGTCCGTTTCCTTCAATTTCAATGACTCTAGTTATTGTAAAGGTTTGTTTGCGAAGGAAAAAATTGTATGCAGTAATTTTCAGTTGGAAGATGTAGGTTTTTCCAATTATGCATTTGATGCTACTTGGAATAATATTGTCATCGTCGTCATCCTATTATTAAAAAAGAAAAAGAAAACAAAAGATTTCAATTAGTGTAACATAATACAATTAATGTAATTATACAAATAATCTATATATATATATATATATATATATATATTTATTTATATATTTACCTCTTCTTCCATAATGGAGAGTTGCATAGCAGGCACTTTAATTAACTTCTCTGCTTCCTTGTTAAACACTACAAAATTTGCATGTTCTATTATATCACCAACTTACATGTCAAGTCTATATCTGAAATATTATTTTTCATTTACATCAATTAACATTTTAATATATTTAAAGTTAACCAATAGTAAATATTAGAATTACTTACCTAATTTCTGGGAATCCACATACTTTCATACATGTCTCACAAAATAGTTTGGATTCATGTTTTTTCAATTTTTTAGGACACTAATCATAGGAGACATAATACCATCCATTCTCAGCATTGATCTTTTTAATTGAGGCCATGCAATAAAATGTTATGTCCTATAAAAAAGCACATGGTAAAAGTTCATAAATGAATTTTTCACATAAACATATTTGGAAAGCAAATATAGACCCAAGAACACTTTAAAACATCTTAAATATATAGCAATTTACTACTCCTTTCATCTATCTTTTTCACAAGTCTTTACTGTATTCAAAATCAATTTGAGGAATTAACATAATCATAGTTTGTTGTCATCAACTTAAACTTAATTACCACTGCTTACTCTCTGCCATAATATATTTAACAATTGAATCCAAGTTCCAGTAAGAGATAACAATACCTTGCACACTTAATACTAACCTGTTCTTTTTTAGTCTTTATAAAGGTTAAAATTTCCAATAGTGTTCTTTTCATCTTAGAAATCTCATTACGGTCAAGGATTGAACGTGATAGTTGCAATGACTCAATCTTCTTCTCTTTCTCATCAAGGCTAAATTCAGTTTCTTCAAGACTATATTGAAATTCAACATATTAAAAATGTCTATTGGTATCATAAAATAATAATTTAAGATATTATAAAATTGTACTAAAATAAATAAGTAATTTTAAAATTGTACTAACCTTTTTCTTAACTCTATAACCACTGGAATATCTAAATTCACATACAACTTTGAAGAGTTTGTAGAAGACAATGATAATTTTCCTACCATCATTCACACATAAGTAGTTTAAATTATGATGTTTAAACACATATCATGTATATTAAAAGAAAGAATTGCTTACTCATATAAGTCTTAACAATGGTTGATGTGATAATTATAATAGGCTGCACAGAATTATCAAAACATAGATCTTCATTGATTGCCTCTGCAAATTTATCCCAAAATGTGATTTTAATTTTTTCCCTCCTGCATAAACATTTTTTTTAGACAATTAAAAATTTATCTCTTAACAAAAATGTACAAATCTAAGTAATATATTCATCAATATCTAACTAACCTGTTATCTTGAAGTTCAATTAGCCTTTTGTTCAATTTTTTCCCACGCACCTCTATCTTTTCCATGGGAGAAATTCCTACGTTTTCTCCTATTACATCTACAAACGATAAAGTGATTCATCAAAATAATGAGTTATGAAGATAATAGTATATAAATATATCTTAAGTATAAATGTATAATCAAAATCACTTGTTAGAGTTGTGTTTTTGTAAGCAAGATACTTTAGCTCATCAAATGGAACCAATTCAAATTTATGTTTTGTAATAAGTTCATCATTTGTTTCTATCAACTTCACAGATGTTGTTGCATAGAATCTTATCATGTACTTGTGATTCACAATCCTATAAGCATCCTTTTTTTCAACAACTCCAAAATATTTTATTCGATAAATTTTACCCTCTTGTATATCTCTAAAATGATTAACAAATGACTTTCTAAAATTTGCATGAATAAGATTATCCTGAAAAAATGAGAATCAACTTATCAAGAAAATATAATTCAATTGTATTTGAAGAGCTAAAAGTAATTTTATTATCTTATTTCAAAACTTACCTTCTCATCAAGAAGCACCAAATCAACACTCATAAGTTCATTATTTGTTTTAATGTTAAGAACTTACCACATTCTTGTGACTCTAACTCTAATATTCCAATCGTCTTTTTCAGTGTCAATTTCATCCAAAAGATTATATTTTTTGACTTTGTCTATCCATTCTGATTAAAAAAAAAAATTATTAGCATTTATCAAAAAACAAAAGAAATTTTGATAGGGAAAAATGAAAAGTAAAATTTTTGAAAAATTAAATATGTTTACACCTTCAACAATTACAAAGATAATAACATATTAATAAGATGCACAACAATTGCAAAGAGTATAATATATTTAAAATATAATATTTTTGCAATGCAGCCTCATTGGTCTATGCAAGTTATGGTTCTATAGAGGCACTAACTTAATTCAAGCCCTTTAGCGGCAATTAAAAATTAAAAATATATTATAATATATAATTTAAAAAACATAGTACAAAAATTAATCATAGATTCACAGATCAATTTCTTATATAATTTCTTAACAATCAAACTAATATTAATAAAAAAAAAATCAATTGAAAATCCATAACAATTCTCTAAACTGGATTAAACTTAAGGAAATCAACTTAAACAAATACACAAAATATATTCAATTTGATGGGAAAAAAAGTAGAGTAAACAAATACGTACTTGTAAAGTTGTAGGTAGAAGAAGAGAATAGTAGAGATTGTAGGTAGAAGAAATGAATAATAACGCAAAGGAACCGTATGATAGGTATTAATTATGAATTATTTGATATATATATACACACTCCACGTTGAAGAATTTTATATGAACAAAAAGTCTAAAGTTAATTAAACAAACATGTGATTCACCATATTATATCAATTGAAGTTTTTTTTTTTTTTAATTTTTTTTTTTTTTATCCTGGGATATATACGGTTTTACAGTTGGCCTTAGCCACACATTGTAGGTCGGTCTTTGTGAATGTGAGGGACTCTAATATTTATGCGTTTAAGGAAAAGCTATGAGTCTTCATCAATAACCTTTTTTTTTTTTTTTTTTAATCCTGGGATATATATGGTTTTACAGTTGGCCTTAGCCACACATTGTAGGTCAGTCTTTGTGAATGTGAGGGACTCTAATATTTATGCGTTTAAGGAAAAGCTATGAGTGCACTCTGTGGCCCTTTTTTTTAGGTGTTAAATTAGCCTTTTCTCTCGGGAAAGTGCCATATCATCTCTACATTCGTGTCTATCTAATGCGTGAATTGTGAATCTGTGATAACTTATATATATTTTTTCTTAAAATCTAAAAATTTAAGAAAATTTCTGCAATTTAGTGAAGCCACTTGGTGCAACCACAGCATCTAAGCCCAACTTTAATTATATATATAATATAATATGTTTTTTCTCTTCCCAAGCCTACAAAATCTCCTAAAAATATTCTAAATAATAATATTCAAATCTAACTAATTAAGGAAAAATAGTAAAAATGAAACAAAGTCCTAATATAACTAGGAAAGTGGTGTTTTCCAGCTGGAATTTGTGCACCAGATCTGGAAGCTTCTGAAAATAAAAAGCATTAGGTATTAGAATTTCAAGCAAAGAAACATTCTAGAAGGTCAGCAGTGCAGGTGCAGCAATTTCAAGCCGTATTTAGACCTTGATGTGTCCTGTATCTCTCAAAACTCAAAACATGAAGGTTGTAGAGCTTTGTCTTGGCGTTCCAAAGCATCTTGAATTATCCCAATTGGAGCTCAGATGAGAGAGTTATGCCCAGATTACGAAGCGATGTCAAAGCTGTCTAGAATCACCCAATTAGCTAGGTTTTGTACTTGATGCCTCCATTTGCATCCTAAATTAAAATATAAGAATAATGAGTATATTTAGGCACCAAATAATTATAAAAGACTAAACATTAAGGGAGAAAAATATGACATTTTGCATTCTCATCATATATATTTATGAAATTGGATTTCATAAATATATGATGAATAACTTAAAGGATTAAACCGGGTACTCAAGGATTAAGATATAGTAATCTTTAAAGTGGCAATCAACATTTATGACTTTGTATTACTACAAATATTTTATGAAGTGGTTGAATGTATAATAAAGTCTTGAGATATAATTTACTAATAAGATCTAAAGTGCAATTATATTTATATAGTGGTATTAAATATAGTTAATGGTTATTTTGGGCTTGTCAAGAGTTGACAAATAGGCCCAAAACCCATTGGAGCTAATGTCTTATTTGTCCCTTTTGGTCCCACTCCAAGCCACATACTAAAGCCCAATTGGAATAGCCCAAAAGGCTAGCCTAATTAGATAATTAGTTATGTATAAAGAGAGAAACATACAAAATTTTGTAACACATTGAATAGAACATGAAATGGTGTGTATGTGAGTGTAAGCCACTCTTTTATTCTCCCTTGAACTAATTGAGAGATCACACTTCTTGGGCATAAATGGAATTGGAGTAAAGATTAAAAGTGTTCCCAAGTACTTCTAATCTTTGTTTTTGAATTTCACCGCACCAAGATACGCTCCCTTGTTCTTAAATTCTGAAATTTATGTAGTGCATGCTATCAATTGCAAATGAAGTAGTTCCGTTAATTTTCTGCTGCGTATGTTTTGTATACAATACAAACATGTGTTTTTCCAACATTCTATCAATGAAGAACTTCATCAATTCGTTCGGAATGACGTGTGGGAGCTAGCTCCTAGACCGAATGGAGTGAATGTGATAGGAACTAAATGGATTTTCATAAACAAGTCGGATGAACATGGAAACTTATAAGAAATAAATCAAGACTTGTTGCTCAAGGATACACACAAGTGGAAGGGATTGACTTTGATAAGACTTTTGCACTAGTAGCAAGATTGGAATCCATTAGAATACTCTTGGCAATTGTAAGTCACCTAAATTTCAAATTGTATCAAATGGATGTTAAGAGTGCATTCTTGAATGGGATGTTGCAAGAAGAGGTTTATGTAGAACAACTAAAAGGTTTTGTTGATCCACACAGATTGGATGATATATACAAGTTGAAGAGAGCACTCTACGGATTGAAACAAGCTACTACGGCATGGTATGATAGGTTAACTGTGTATCTCATTGCGCATGGATTCAAAAGAGGATATGCGAACACTACTCTCTTCATATAAAAGGATAAGAATAATTTTTCATAGCTCAAATTTATGTTGATGACATTGTTTTTGGTGCTACTAATGACTCTCTTGCTAAATCTTTTGCAAATAAAATGAAGGAGATGTTTGAAATGAGTATGGTTGGTGAACTTACTTATTTCTTGGGATTACAGGTGAAGCAAATGGACTTTGGAATTTACATCAACCAAGAAAAGTATGCTAGAAACCTTATCAAGAGATTCAGACTCGAGAAGGCTACACATGCTAGAACACCAATGGCTGCAAATGCAAAGCTCACTAATGATCCTTCAGGTGAGTCTGTTGATGTTACATTATACAAAAGTATGATTGGTTGTCTTTTGTATTTAACTGCTAGTCGTCCAGACATTGCTTTTAGTGTTGGTGTATGCTTTAGGTTTCAAGCTAATCCTAAAGTTTCACATTTGAATGTTGTCAAAAGGATAATAAAATATGCTAGTGGAACTTGTGATTATGGATTGTTTTATAGTAGAGTTAAATATGTCTCTTGCTGGGTACTCAAATGCAGATTGGGTCAACAATGCCGATGATAGGAAAAGCACCACTAGTGGGTGTTTTTATGTAGGTACCAATCTAGTTGCTTGGATGAGTAAAAAAAAAAAAAAAAAATCCTGTCTCTTTGTCAACTACAGAAGCAGAATACATTATTGCTGGAAGTTGTTATTCACAACTTCTTTGGATGAAAAAGTTTTTAGGTAATTATGGGATATCACAAGATGCAATGGTTGTCTATTGTGATAATTCTAGTGCTATTGATATCTCTAAGAATCCTGTCCAACATTCTAAGACTAAGCACATAGAGATTAGCCATCACTTCATTAGGGATCTTGTAGAAAGAAAAATTGTGGTTCTAGAATATATCCCTACTAAACGTCAATCACCAAACCCCTTGATAGAAGTAAGTTTGAGACACTTCATCAAGTGATTGGTGTTATTCATTGTCCCTAGTCATCTATGTTTTTATGGTCCTTGCGCTTCATCTCAAAATCCTTTGTGACCATTTTTTTACTTTCTTGTATTCTTTTGTTTCTAGGGTTTGCATTGAATTACATTCATGCATTTCATATTAGGTTGCTTTTGTTTTCTTTAAAAAAAAAAAAAAAAAAAAAAAAAAAGGAGGAAAGAGGAAAGTGGAAGGATGTGGTTTGTATTACACATCATGGATGTGTGGTTAAGGTTGTTCATATGAAGTTTACATTTCATGCCTCTGTACCTTGTTTAGCTTTAATTAGCTTATTTTATATGCACTTTGCTAGTTTTAGCTATGTAGTGCATGTTGTGTGTGAGTTGTTTATAGTTTTTGATCAAATGATTTTGATTTTGAAGTCACATGTTTTTGATTGTTAGGACTAAAAACTCCTAAGAGAAATGCATAAATAACCATCTTACCACTGTTTATTAGCCAATCATGAACATCTTAGTGCATATCATAAGATTTTGTACTTGAGAAAGTGTAGCACATGCACAAAAAGAAAATAAGGTGTAGTCCTAAAAAAAAAAAAAAAAAAAATCTGCATCCAATAAGGCAAAATTAAAAAAAAAAAAAAAAAATCCATAATTGCAAGCTTGTTTTCTAGGAGATGTGGGAGTTATATAATGTAAATTTTTAGGTGATAGTTACTTTCAAATTTATGTGATGAATAATGTAGAAATTATGATTGATTACTCTTTACATATCACCTCACAAGTATCTCACACTTTTACTAGTTTACACACACCTCACAAGTTAGTCTTTGCTAGGCTTTGTACATAAAATTGTGTGTGAATCAATTGGCCATCCAAGATTATATATTCTATGATTTTGATACAAAATATGTTCAAAGGTTGAAAATTTTGGGGTAAGAGTTTGAAAATCTTGTGTTTGAAGATTTGGATTAAAATCTCTTTTTAAAAAAAAAAGAAAAAAAAGAAAAACAAATATTTAAAATCATTCTCATGCATTTCATACATGAAAACACATGGTTTAATTTGTTTCTGCACAAAATTCCTCTGTTTTTTCAAAATTTTGATTTTTCCAAATTTTTGATCGATCGAATATAGTTTTCAGTCAATCGAAAATTGTATGATATAAGAGGTAAACTCTCAGCCTAGATCAATTGATGCTCAATTGATACTTGATCAATCGAAGCTGAGTTTTTCCGTTTCGATCGATTGAAGCTAATTTTTGATCAATCGAAGAACTTAAGTTTTGCTTCCTTAAGCTCTTTGCCTTGCTTGATTGGTACCTGATCGATTAAAGAGCATTTAAAAAAAACTAAAAAGCTTTTCAGAACACGTGTTCTTCAGTTTTTTCCTTTTTCAGTTTTTTCCTTTTTCCTTTCTCTCTTTCTCTTTTCTTTCTCGACCGATCCAACCAAAATTTTTTTTATCATTTCTAAGTCAAATGTTCAAAGGGTTTTCTTCCTCAAGTCTTGGTAAGGCTCTTTTGCCCTTTCTATTTCTTTTATTTTCATTTTTACATGCATTTTCAAGCATTTTTTTTCAAAAAATTTGATCAAAATATTTTTGGGATTTTTTATGTTTTAGGTTGTTTTGATCTATTTTGTTTAATGGGTTTTTCTTCCTGCACCATATAAACATGTTTGTCATGGTTTAATTTGATTAGTTTTATCAATTATGGAAGTTTTGAAAATCTAGGGCTCGAAATTTTTCCAAATTGGGATTTTTGTTCAATTGAACTTTATTGGTTAAAATTGACTTGTGATTTTGGGTTAATTAGTACAGTATAACATGTTTTCTAACTGATATAGTGTTTAATTGATCAATTTGATTGGTTTTTCGAAAAATGGATTTTTCAAAATTTGGGATTTTCGGTTAAAACTCTTAAGTTTGGGTCAATTGTTGGTGAAATATGAAAATTTAACAAATTTTATGCATTAGAGCATGCATCAAATGTGCATTTATTACATGCATCATATAGTTTGTCAATTTCTTGATATATATTGTGCTCTACCCTTTCTAATGTAGTCTACCCTTGGTTTTTGTGTTGTTTTTTGTTTTTGTTTTTATTTTCCCTCCTATTTTTAGAGTCATGGGTAGGAAAAATAAAGCAAAGAAAAGCACTACCTCCTCCTCCTGTTCTTATGAGTTTGATAGGATTAGATTTCAATTCCCTGCAAATCACACTACCTATGAGAAGCTCAATAGGTTTAGGTCTACTGGGGTGAGAGAAAGGTCATCTTAGATGAAGTCAATCTTGAAATTTGTAGGAATTTTCAATCTAGGGATTGGTTAACTCTCTTAGAAGTAGATAAACCTGCTTCAACTGCTTTGATTAGAGAGTTTTACTCTAATCTCACAATTCACACCGATGATTCCAATATTCACTATGTGAAGACTTGGATAAGGGGTGATTACATGTGATGTAGTGGGTACTACATTAGGTGTACCTTTGGTATGGCAGCTAGTCTATCCCTACACAGATTTCCTCCTTTAGATGATTTCATGTCTCTTATCACTGTAAAAACAATAAGTTGGGGTTTTGATCCTATAATTACTTCTAATGAGCTTACTGAGCTCAATTATTTGTTCTTTAGGATAGCATGTCATAATTTGTGGCCTATCTCTCATGGACATACCATTCCTATTGAGAGATGTGTGTTTTTGTACACTTTCATCACTGATACCCCTATGTGTTTTCCTTTCCTTCTCATTAGGTCTATTGTTGAAGTATTTAAGAGTACTTCAAAATCTCATGGTTTATTCTTTCCTGTATATCTCCATAGGATTCTTTTGCACTTAGGCCTAGATGATTTCCCTTCCTCTAAGCCTGTTAAGATTATTTCCCTTATAGGTGCTACCTTTCTTCATCAAAAGGATGCTTAGTTAAAAGCTGGTCCAAACGTCCTAGAATCGAGTTGTCTACAGGTGTTGCTTTTAGAGATCAGCTAGATGGTCACCCTTCGGCTGAGGAGTATGTGGATCCTACTGTTGTTGTGGATCCTAAGCCATCAACATCTACCACCACTTCTACTAGATCTATGTTGGAGACCGTACTTACAGTCCAATTTTCACATGGATAACTACTCTTGGACTTGCTCAATGAGGTTGCTGCCTTATGAGCTGAGCTTACTGCCATAAGAGGTGCCTTTCCACCTGCTCCACCCTCAAAGCAGCCATGATTGCCCTTTGGCAATATGTCACAAAAAGGGGGAGTGCATAGATATAGGGGAAGTGTGATAGATGAGATAGGGGAGTATTTTTTTTTCTTTTCTATGAGATGTATATTTTTTATTTTGAGATTATGTTCTTTGTTCTTGTTTCACAAACTTTGATACATTGTTTATGGTTTATATATTTTGATGTTTATTCATTATATGATGGTTATTCATTATAATATGTATAGTTTATTTTATGTTTTGTGAAATCAAGAATTCTATTTTGGTTTACTTGTATTTTCCACACATGAGTTTATGTTTTGTTTAAGTGTTTTAGGAATTTATAGGTTGATTCATTCGAAGCTGTTGTCTACACTTGCAACTAATAGGTAGTAGTTAGTTTGGATTGTAAAGTTTGGGCAATATTGTGTATTTGGGCTTTTTAAACTTTGAGCAATTTGTTTTTATGAATTGTGTTTTGTCACAGATTGCCAAAGAGAGAGTTTGTTAGGTTCTAAGACTTTAGGAACTAAATGTATTAGAACTTCATTTTGTATATGTTGGCAAACCATGATAAAAAAAAATGAGTCTAGGTTTAGGCTTGCTCAAAGTTTCTTTAAGTGTAAGTTTGAATCGAGTGTTTTCAGGAATTTATTGTGTAAAACTGCAAGGCTCAATCGATCAAAAGTAAAGCTGGATCGATTGAAACAAGCAGTTCTAGAATTCTACAGAAAAGTTTCAAACGTAGCTCAAGCCCAATAAACATGTAAGGTTAAGTGTTTTACTCCTAATATAAAAGGAAAAACCCTAGCCACATTTTAGAAGTCTCCGAATATTTGTGCGTTTGCTCTTGTGTGAGATTTAAGAGTTGTTTACCTTAGAACATGCCGAAAGCTCTACCAATATCAAGATTTGCAATCAAGATTTGGTGGTGATTTAGTTGCTGCATAAAGAACCTTCAAAGAACAACAAAACCTTTGAGAGGTGTCTCAAAGTCATAAGTAGGAGAACTTGTGCTATAGCAGATTCAAGAAAGAAATAGTTTGTGGATTCGGAGCTAGCATGTGGTCGTGATAGTAAGTTTCTACATGTGGTAGCATTAGGATGTTAGTGGTCTAAGTCCTTTTGTAAAACTTCAATTCTTTCATAGTGGATCTGTTTTTACATTGAAGATAGCTAGGTCAAATCCTTCCTAGGTTTTTTACTGGCTTGGTTTTCCTGGGTCATCATTCTTTTGTGTTCTTTATATTTTCCGCTTTATGTTTATTTGTGTTTAACCTAATCTTGAATAACAATCTTGTTAATCAATTTAGTTTAATATTGGGTTAAACATATTGTGACAAGGGGTCTAAAAACCTAACTGACAGTTTTTAACAGTTTTTAGACCCCTTAAACAATTGATTAAACCTAGGTAATTAGCCAAGTTGTTACTTAGTCTAATTAAACAAGTCTAGGTTATCACAATATAAAAGATCAAATCATGCAAAGCAGCGAACAATAAATAAGACAATGATATGGTCACCCAGGAAAACCAAATCGGTAAAAAACCTGTGAAGGATTTAACCTAGCTATCCTCAAGGTAAAAAGCAAATCCACTAGAAAGAATCGAAATTCATATAATAAGACTTACAAGCCCCCATGCTCAACTTCTTATTGCTACCAACTAGTAGAACTTACTGACACAACCACGTGCAAGCTCCGAATCCATGGACT
Organism: Quercus bicolor; assembly: GCA_025762765.1. NCBI lineage: Eukaryota > Viridiplantae > Streptophyta > Magnoliopsida > Fagales > Fagaceae > Quercus > Quercus bicolor. Next base: position 13,076 of record JAOXJQ010136894.1, read on the forward strand.
CCTTCTTTCTTTGGCCTTTGCAAAACACAAACACCCCCGTTTGTGACT
>JAOXJQ010136922.1:0-13109 GCA_025762765.1 Quercus bicolor
TTTTGTTTTGTTTTGTTTTTTCTTATTACTTAGGCAATTTGATGTTTGTGAAATCCATAGTAGAATGCTTTATCAAATCTACCATCCACTCTATTGCAAATATGTATTTCTCTTATTCATTTTGTGTGTGTGTGTGTGTGTGTGTGTTTTTTTTTTTTTTTTTTTTAAGCTTTTGCTTATGAGTCATGAAAGACAATTTTAAATCTATGAAATCCATGATATAAATGTCTATAAATATTTACACTTTTTCTATTTATTATTTAAAAATTATCAAATTTTGTATTCTCTCCTAGAAGGGTTTCATCTTTTTATTTTAGATAGTTTGTATTTGTGTTATGTTTATATTTGCCTTATTACATTTTTATTTTTGTTCAAAGAGTTAAAATCTCCTTTATAAGTTCAAAGTTTTTAATTTAATTTATTTTAGACAAATAATTTAATCATATTATTGAAATAAATTGTTTAATTTACATGTACTTTCTTTATTAAACCGTGCATCCCACGAGCAGATCGCGGGCGTGACGCGAAGGTTCGAGGGCACACAGTAAAAGCGCGCAGAAAGAAATGAAACACGGTCCGCACGCGCAGAGTTGTTGCGTAAGCTATCCTCTTCACGCGAATCCATAGCCCGCCATCTCTTCTCTCTTCCAAATCCCCGCGTTCACTTCTTTCTTCTTAGTTCTGTTCTTGCCAAATTAAGACACACCAAAACCACATTACACTACAGAGAGGAGACCCTAAATTCCGATTCCAATCACAATTTTATCATAATCACAAAACAAAAAGAAAAGTTGAGAGCAATGGATGAGCCTCACGCTCAGAGTTTGGGGCCCAGAGATCGCAGAACCGACGCTCTCGGAGACCTTTCGGTCCTTCCCGACGAAACCGTCTGCGTTATTTTGGAATACCTCACTCCTCGTGACGTTGCTCGATTCGCTTGCGTCAGCAGGTTTTCTTCAATTATCATAATTGTAATTTCAATTCACAGTGATCTCACTCGGCATTGACACATTTCTTCCATTTCGTAATTCCTAATTCATAGCTAAACTCGACTTTTGAATTTGAATTTGGACTATTTTGAATAAGCGAGAGCTTGTGTTGGTTAGCAGCATAAATTTCATGAAACGAGGTGAGGCATAGCAGCAAGAATTGCAAATTAGGGAGACATAGTAGCGATTACTTGCATTTCAAATGGATCCATTTCATGATTCAGATTAAATATTAAATATTAAATATTAGGAATCTAAAGTTTTTTCTAGTATATACTTTCAACTTATGTGTCCACTCCATGATGATTTGCTTTTTATCGTCAGACTAAGACATTAATTGGTTTTGATGTAGTCTTCCTCTGCATTTTCAAAATTGTTATATACAAGGAATGAAATCTTAACCCTGAAATGGACTCTGTCCATTTGACTTGAAAAGGAGATGGTCCCTTTCCGACATGCTTGTATGCAGTCTTCTAATTTGGGAAGCTGAAATTCTATTAAAATTTGGCATATATCAGCAAAGCTATTAGGTGTTGAGTCACGTGTTAGAAATTGGGGCGTTAATGGTCTGTACTGATGAGTGGTGTTTTTAGGAATGTGCCCCAAGTTTCGATATTACAAATCTAAAAGTGTATCTAGTACCACGTCATTCTGTTGGATAGAAAGGAATAAAATCTTTTCCATGAAATAGAGTCTCTCCATTTGACTTGAACTCGAGAGGATCATTTTCCAATGCTTTCCAATGTATTCATCTAATTCAGGAAGATGAAGTTTATTAAAATTGGCATGTTAGAAAGCTATTAAGTGTTGAATAACATGTTAGAGTTTGGTGTGTTAATGGTCAGTATTGATGAGTGATGGTTTCAGGAATATGCCTAAATTTAGGTATTAGTGCAATTTTTATTTTTATTTTTTGTTCCTTACAACGAGTGGGGATGAGGGATTCAAACCCAGGTGCCCCCTATGGAAAAAATTGGGCATTTGGACAATGCCAAGTGAAATTTGGTTATGAATTGAGTTCCATGGTTTATGGAATCTTTGTCAATGTATAACTTGCCAAAAAGTGAACATATTTTAGCGACATAAAAGCAAAATGTAACTCCTGGGTATGATTGAATTAATTTTTGTGTAGAATGCATACATTCTAAAACATATTAGCTTCGTGGTTATTAATTCATTTCTTGGTCTCATTACTTTTCACTACAGTTTCATGCATTTTAAGATAATGACAGAGATCTCATCAGCATCATGGGTTTTGTTTCAATTAGTGAATTTTGCTGGGTATTTGTTGATCTAGTTGTATGTCACTTACTGCCTTAAAGAAGCTTGAATGAAGTGTATGTGGCTGATATCTGATCTCCCTTCTAGTACTATAATTCCTTAATTTTTTTTTTCTTTCTAATATGCAGTGTGATGTACATACTATGCAATGAAGAACCACTGTGGATGAGTCTGTGCCTTAAAAGTCTAAATGGTCCTCTTCAGTACAAAGGCTCATGGAAGAAAACAGCTCTGTATGTGTATGTCTTACAGTTCATGCTATAATTTTTCTTAATATTAGGGTCATTCGTTGGGGTTTGAAGCTAGGTTTATTGTTTTGTTGGTGTCATCAATTATTTTTATTCTTGGGATTTTCATGAGATATTAAAATTTGAATTCAATTTTTTGTTTTATTATGTATTATGAATCATTGTCATGCCTTTGGACACAGGGAGCATCTGCCCAGTGAATATGAAGAACCTTGCAGAAAACCACTGTATTTTGATGGTAACGGTTTTCCTACATTGTTCAATAACTCTTCCCAGATATTCTTTTTCTCAACTTGATATTGATTTGCACACAATTGCTTCTGAAGGATTTTCTACTTAAAAATTAAAGAAACTCTGAAGTTGTTAGGTCATTGTTTATAACTTTATATAACTTCTTGCAGGATTCAACTCTTTATTCTTGTACAGAAGATTATACAGGAGCAATACCACATTGAATGGATTTTCTTTTGATAAGGGTACCGTGGAAAGAAAGGAGGACCTTTCTTTAGAAGAGTTTTATCATCAGTACGAAGGGAAGAAACCGGTAATGTGATAAGGGTTCATATTCAATTAATAAGATTGTTCTGATTCCTTTGTCTTCCAAATCATTAACTGCAAAACCATTTCTCATTAGTTTTATTATGTCATACTTAAACGGTTTGACCCACTTTTCTCTTCATTCAATTGATCCCTTTCTTGTAATGATGTCACATCTATGGACACTAACCTCATTTGATGTTCCTTATTTTATATTAATCTATGTTACTGCACTTGACTACTAAATTTCTTTGTTGCTCTGGTGATATGTTTTCCTCTTAAAGAAATTGCCACAATTGCCCACAAACCATCAACATGCTTGCCACCATAGCCACACAGACTGCTTAATCAATTGTCACAGCCACTGAAGCCATCACTTCACCACCATTGTCAATGCATCTGCACCACCACCACCACCACCACTTCAACCACAATGACATCAGCAGCTTCCTATTGCTAATGATGCTGCCGATATCATTCACATGCTACCACTACTTCTTTTATTGTACCAACACTGTCATCACATTACATTGCTGCCACCTCTACTTGGCACACACCACCATTACCCTGCCAACCACATTTACTAGCATAGTCACCACCAAAACACCTATGCCTCTTGAATGTCTATTACTTTTTTTCCCACTTCCACCATACCACTTATATTAGAACTACAAATAACTTATCAAAAAAAAAAGAACTACAAATACAGACATTGCTAATTCCAATGTAGATGTTCCGACTATGTGTGATTTTAAACATGTTTTTGCTGTTCTTAACTATCATACCTGTCGTATTTATAATGTCCAGTCTAACTGGCTATTCTTTCTCTCTTTTTAATGATAAATGGAAAAGGGAAACTCGAGATGAAATCATGAAACCAGCATATTCTACCTTCTTCTCTGTAATAGATATTTATTTTATTCATTTCTGAGTCTATCTTATTCACATGGATTTTTGTTGAAACATGTACCAGGTTTTGGTTACTGGACTGGCGGATACTTGGCCAGCAAGGCATGCATGGACAACTGACCAGTTATTGCTGAACTATGGAGATACAGCATTCAGGATTTCTCAAAAGAGTGCACAGAAAATCTTGATGAAATTCAAAGACTATGTCTCATACATGAAACTTCAGCATGATGAGGATCCCCTATATATTTTTGATGACAAGGTGCTCCTCTATTTGTGCAAAACTACTTACTCTTTTATGTTTTTTGTTGTTTCATTAATGATCTGAAGATATTCTCACTTTCTTGCAGTTTGGGGAAGTTGCACCTAGTTTGTTGAAGGATTACAGTGTGCCTCATTTATTTCGAGAAGACTTTTTTGATGTCTTAGATAGAGATGAGAGGCCACCATTTAGATGGCTTATTATTGGGCCAGAGAGGTCTGGTGCCTCTTGGCATATTGATCCAGCTCTTACAAGTGCCTGGAATACCCTTCTGTGTGGTCGTAAAAGGTAAAATCACACAACTGCTTAATAGTGTTATCTGTGCATTGGTTCTGCCCCACTTAATTCATGGCTGTTATATCTGTCACAGCATATGCCTATTTGTACTTGGCAGTTGATGAAACAGTGTGCACATAGTGAAACTATTTTTATTTTAATTTTTCGGTGGCAGTCCAGATTCTTGCATGTTGATGTGATTCCATAGTGAGAAAATAAAAGCATGTTGACTCTGATACTTCCATTCTATGATTAATTGGAGTTCTGTCTTCATGACTTATTTTGCTGTAGATCATGTGAATTTCACATAATTGTCTGCATAAGTTCTTTCACATTTTGTCTTGCTTCACTGTGATCGAAATTACTGGCTATGATGTAATATGTCAATCATGTTGAATAGGTGGGCGTTGTATCCTCCAGGAAGAGTACCCTTGGGAGTCACAGTACATGTAAATGATGAAGATGGTGATGTTAATATTGAGACTCCATCATCACTGCAGGTATTTAATGCAGAAACTGCAGTCTTCATGATTTATTCTTCTATTTTATAGCTCATTCAATTTAGCTTGATTGGCTCTTTTTTCTTTTCTTGTGGATTTGTTTAGTGGTGGCTAGATTTCTATCCACTACTTGCTGATGAAGACAAGCCAATTGAGTGTACCCAACTACCTGGGGAGACCATTTTTGTTCCAAGTGGATGGTGGCATTGTGTCCTAAATCTGGAAACCACCATTGCTGTGACACAGAACTTTGTGAATTCCAAAAACTTCGAATTTGTATGTTTGGATATGGCTCCTGGTTATCAACATAAAGGAGTTTGCCGTGCTGGACTGCTTGCTTTTGGTGAAGGTAGTTTTGAGGATGCTGACAAGAATATATTCTCTGGTGAAGATGATTATAGTTGCTCAGAACTGACTAGGAAAGAGAAGAGGGTCAGAATTCAGAAACCTAGAGATGACCCTAATTTTGAAGGGACTATCACCTCTGCCTCTAAAAGATATAATATGTGGAAACAAGGTTTCTCATATGATATAAATTTCTTAGCCATGTTTTTGGATAAAGAGAGAGATCACTACAATTCTCCTTGGAGCTTAGGCAACTGCATGGGACAACGAGAAATGAGAGAATGGTTATCCAGGCTTTGGGTTGGAAAACCAGGAATGAGAGAGCTAATATGGAAGGTAATTTTTTTCCTTGTTGGCCTATTTCTTTACACTCATCAAGCTGAGAGTTGAATTTATTAAATGAGGAAGCAAGCAGTAATATTTAACAAAGCTACGGTGTTAATATTGTACACCATAGATGATCTACAAGCGGAATTGCTTGTTGGTTCCCTTTCTTCCTAGAGACCTTAATAATCACCTTCTCTTAGAGTGGACCCGCTGATCCTACTTATGGGATCTTTTCTGTCATATTGACAGTCAATCAAAACTCTCTTAAGTGACAAATCAGTGTTGGTAAAAGTGCGGGGCACACTTAAGCGCGAAGGCCCCCAAGAGCCTAAGTGCAAAGTGTATCTGCGTAAGCACATGTCTAATTGAAGTCAAGTGCAAATTTTTAGAAAATAATGTAATAAATTTGAAATAATTATTAATATAATATAAGAACCAAGGGATCAATAGGATGTTAATTGACGATTTCTATGGCTAACAAAAACAATGCAATGCAGATGCTTCTTGTTTTCGGTAAAACATCTGGGTTAAGAAATGTTTCAAAGATTGTTCGTTGTTGGGATATACATATTTTGTTAGAATTCGAACTGGTTTATGGGTTTCGGGACCAAGCAGAAAGACCACAGGGGAAGGGGAGGAAGGGAGGTTGTGGGTTTTAGGATAAAGCAAAAGACCAAGGGGAAGGAGAGTGGGTGGGGTTGTGGGGTTTCAGGATAGAACAGAAGGACAAGTTAAAAAACATAGTGGTGCTATCTGTTTGATCAAGCGGAGGGGAGAGAGAGAGAGAGAGAGAGAGAGAGAGTGAAGCAAGAAAAATAAAAAAGATGACAGAGAGGAGAAGGGAGAGAGAGAAACGTACCTGATAAAAGAGAAAGTTTGTCTTGCTTGAGTCTCCTTTTGTGAGGATGAGTGGTTTGTGGAGTGCAGAGCTGAATGGACTTTTTTTCCTTCTTGAGTTTGTGAAAGAGTGCAGGGGTGGCTTATATGTATGATATCATACCATAAGATTGACTTTTGTATAACAAATCCACAGTGAATATCAATGGCATTAAGATTTGACCACTACATTCAACATGTAGTTGTTTATTATTAATATTAATTAAAAAGATTCTAAAAAGTGCGCCTAAGGTGTGTTGCTGTAAATGCACCTTGCTTTAGAGATGTAAGGCCACGAGCTTATGATGCTTCGTGCTTTGTGCTTAGGCAAGCTTTTACCAGCAGTGAGACAAATAATTGATTCTTTTGCTTGGACTAATTATGATCATTGAGGTGGCTTGTTTTCCAGGGAGATCTATTTTGAGGGCTACCCTTTATGCATTTTTCCGAGCCTCTTATATTTGCCAGTTCATTTACATAATTTTTAATCCACCTTACTGATTTACAAGTTTGTCTACTAGATTTTTTTTTTTTTTTTTTGGGACTTGCCTTGTTGCTTGAAGTGCCTGTTATATTTTTCTTCCTGTCTCTATCGTTTCATTTTTTGCTCTGAAATGTCTTAGGGAGCATGTCTTGCACTAAATGCGGACAAATGGTTAGAACGCCTGACAGAAATTTGTGCTTTCCACGATTTGCCTTCTCCCACAGATGATGATAGGCTCCCTGTTGGCACTGGTAGCAATCCAGTAAGTTAGTTCATCAAATGTATAATCACTCATGGTTCTCTAAAGATACAAATGCTTTCTGTTTTAACTTTCAGATTCTACTTTTGGTAATATGTCCAAAATTTTCTCAACAGGTTTATCTTATGGAAAACCATGTAATTAAAATATTTGTTGAAGGAGGGTTGGAAGACTCACTTTATGGTATTGGCACTGAGGTATGATCTTACATTTAGGTTTTGTCCGATTACACCTTTTATACGAATCTAATTTTGTTTTTTGTTTTTTATACTGCCTGTTAACAGTTGGAGTTTTACAATCTACTACATAAAGTCAACTCCCCTCTGAAGAATCACATTCCTGAAGTTTTGGCAAGTGGGATTCTTTATCTGGAAAATGGGTCTTATACAGTTGTTCCTTGGGATGGCAAAGGAATTCCTGATGTGATTGCTAAGAGCAATCTGGTTCCAGAAAAGTGCAAAGTAGAGGGATATCCCTTTGGCGTATGGAACAAGAAACAAATTGAATATAGAAAAGCTGGGATGTCAATACATGAATCAAGTAGCTCAGCAAGATGCGCTGGGATATGGCCATATATTGTAACAAAAAGATGCAAGGGGAAGATATTTGCTCAATTGTAAGCTACTAGGATGATTATTATAGTTTCTATTTTTAGTTGCAATGCAGCAAACTATTGGGTTTATCAAAGTTCCATAATTGAACTTGATGCAATTATGTTCTGTTTGCAGAAGAGATGGACTGTCATGGGAAGATACACTAAGCTTAGCTTCCTTTCTGGGGGAGAAGCTCCATAACCTTCATCTCTTGCCTCTTCCACCTCTCGATTATTCAATTTTTTCAGATTTTGAACAGCATTTGGAATTGACCCATAGTAACTGTCATATGGAGGCTGTTCCTAATAATTCAAACATTCAAGTAGAATGGGAAATTTTCATCAAAACTTTAATGAAGAAGAGGAAGGGTGTAACCAGCCGTCTGTCTAAATGGTATGCCTATGCTTTCACAGAAGAACATCTATCTGCAATTGTTAGTTAATTAAGATATACCAAAAATGTGAGGCAAACGTGGTCCTAGTTTTATATCTTATTATTAAACACAACTATCTCCAAACAATGAACAACACTGACTCTGCCGAGTGTTGTTTATTGTTGGAGATAGTTGTGTTGGATAATCCTGTATGTATGCTGGACAGTAGACAGACACATAGACCTTCATAGTTATTTTGCTTATGGTACTCATTGGTACTTACCTGCATATCTTTGTTAAATATGCGTGTTCTGTGGATAAATGCAGTTTTGTGTATGTTACATGAAAGGTAGTTAGACATGACAAATCCCAAATCTAGCTATTAGGACACACTTTTGTCTTGTGTGTTGATTATTTTATGATTTTTTTGAGCTCTATATCTATGTTTTGTGAGTGCTTGCTGAAAATCCATAGCGTAAATTTAGAAACAAATACTGTGTACTAATAACATAACAAAAAGGCATCTTTTGTTTTGCACATTTGTAGGATAAAATAAAGTGGACAGTTCTATTGGTGTCAGAACAGGGTCCAGTAGCAGTGCACATGGATGTCTTGTTGAAAAGTGACTAATATAACAATTGTGGTTAAGGAGAAGTGGCATATATGTAATAGCCTTAAATTGATTGGGTGTGCTCGGTTCTTGATCATTATATTTATATTCTTGAGGGTAGTAATCCCGCTTTTGTGGATCTTCAAGGAAAAGATTTGTTGAGTAATTACTTTCTTGCTGATGGGGTCTTTGTGTCTTGATATTTTGTCAGTCAAAGGCAATTGACTGTTGGTGGTGGAATGGAATGGAACAGCCTGATTGTTGTTGCATGTCTGACTAACCTAAGTAGTTCTTCGTTGGGTTGGGACTTGGGACTGAGTTTCTGTGCTTTCTAAAGCTTAATTAAAGAGAGATTGTGTTCCAGCCAAATTCATTGGATAAAACTAGTGCTTTGTACCGGCTTTTTATTTTTAGGTGTATCTACCTTTTTTTACTTTCAATCAAATATATCCAGAGCAGTCACCTGAGATTGTTGTAGTGATTTTCTAATGCATGCTTGTGCCTATACTAATGCATGCATACTGTGCTTTGATTCGCAAGCTCTTTATCCTGTACTGCTGAAGATTTGGTTTTTAATTACAACTTGTTATCTGTTTCTTGTATTTTTGAGTGATCATACTCTTGGCCCATATATTGTAATGTAAATTGAGCTACATTTTGCACTTCATATATGGCATCAAAGAGTTTAGTGTGAGACCTCTGATATTCTTTTGTTGCACTTTGTAGGGGAGATCCGATTCCTAACACACTGATAGAGAAAGTTGATGAATACATCCCAGATGATTTTGCCAACTTGCTTAATATATTTGAGGTCCCTTGCCCATTCCAGCATCTTGTTTGATTATTTGAAGGACATCACTCTCTTATTAAAATATAATTTGATGGACTAGTCTCTTTGTGACAAATGTATATTTACTTATCTTGCTCTTATTTGACTTCAGGGTGAAAATGGCCTAAAGAAAGTTTGGAAACCTTGCTCTTGGATACACACGGATATTATGGATGACAATATTCACATGGAATCAAGCTCGGTTACTTTGTGCTTGAGTGAAAATGCTGAATATGCTGGCCTGGTGGATGATGCTTCTAATGGCCATGATGATGTTTTGAAGGGAAAATCATGGTGTCCTAGCTACATTCTTGATTTCAGTGATCTTTCAATAGGTTAGTGCTTTCACTAATTCAGTTACATTTCCATGTGAAGCTATCCACTTGTTCTGCCTTTGTTTAGGCTTCTATATTAGGCATGGAGCTTAGAGGGCCCTAATGACATTACACGACATGACCGATCATTAATTAAATTTAATACAAATGGTTATGAGAAATTTTAGAAATATATCGTGATTGGGTTGAATAAAGGGCTAGGATGCACGGACACGGACACGGACACGGGTACAGGTACAGGTATGGGTACGATACAGCAACATGAGCAATTTTTGAGAAATTGGAACATGATGCAGCAAATTGGACACCGTTACGACATGAATACGATACGGGTATGGCACCCCAAATGAAGTGTGTGTGCATCCTAGATAAAGGATCTATTCTTGCAGTACAGAGGATAATTTTAGTGTGGGGTAATTATTGGGAGAGAAGGGTGTGTAAGCTTTTAAACTGTCCCAATCTTAACCAGAATTCTGGCTGCCTTTACCTGAGTTAGTTTCCAATCTATTAATGCAACTTTCTTTCATTTATCTTGTTGCACTTGCCATAGAAATATGGTACAACCTATATATAGAAAAAGTGTGTCCATATACATGAGTTTCTTTTGCTCATTTTGCCAATACTTTACTCTTTGTATCTGATTCTTCTATGTGATTTATTCATTTTGCTGATACTTTATTGATCCTTTATATGATTTGCAGGCGATCCAATTTTGGACTTGATCCCCATATATTTAGATATATTTAGAGGTGATCCAAATCTCCTTACGCACTTTCTGAAGAGCTATAAACTTCCTTTCAGAAGAATGTCAGTGTGTGAATCAGTGGAGGGTGGTGATAAATTTGGACGACTTTCATACCTTACCATGTAAGTAAATGACCTCTATCTATGTCAATAATGTCATATTTACAATGGTGGGATTTATTTGGATATTTTCATGCATGTAGGTGCTATTGTATTCTGCACGATGAGAATATTTTGGGAGCAATCTTTGGTATATGGAAAGAACTCAGAACGGCCAAGTCATGGGAAGAAGTTGAACTGACAGTATGGGGAGAGTTAAATAACTACAAAGGCTTTCCCTGATAAATTGTCTTGCCTGCTTATCTCTCTTATTCAGAGTTCAACACTATTTTTTGAGGAATCATTTGTTGCCACTGTGTTATATATTATAGCATAGGTCTCATCTAATCCTTTTTTTTTTTCTTTAAAAAATAAAAATATATGCATAACAAACACAAAAAGACTGGTAATATTTTGTAATAATTTATTTATTATATTTGTATTTGTAGAGTTGTTAAATTTATTTTATACTACACCCATAATTGTTTTAAGGGAAAATGAGGAGAACATTTAAATTTTTTTGTAACCTCATGAGGATGATGAAATGCTCTACGCAATTGCTTACACCGACTTGAATCTTTCATCCTTGACTTATTTCATATTTTTATCCTACAGCATTGCTATTAATGTTACATTAATGCTAGGGACAGTATTTTACTCTCTTTTTTTGTTTTTTAATAATTGGATAATTGAAGGAGGAGTGATTTGAACCTTAGATGTCTCAATTAGAAACACTAAGGCTACGTTTGGATTTAGTTGAAACGTTTGCGTCTGCGTTTTTCTTTTTTTTTTTTTTTTTCTTTTTTTTCACGCATTTTTTAGACTTGTGGTTATTGTTTATGCACTGTTCAATGAACAGTAGTCGCAAAGTTTAAATTTTCAAACTTTTTTCAGCCAATCAGTGCACATTGTGTACTTTTCATGGACCCATAAATTTCACTTTTCAGCAACTTTTTCATTAAAAATGGGTCTCACGGTACTATTTACACTTAAAAATTACTACAGTGTTTTTCAGTTTTCAGTTTCAGTTGTATCCAAACGGACCCTAAGAACAAAAAGTGCAAATCAATTGAAACTACTCTTTGCACAATCTTTTTTAATTATAGTTGATGTGATAAATTATGATTAGAGTGACACTAGTTTTCCATAGGCTATTGACATCATTTTTATTAATATTGGTAACAACATACCATCTCAATAATTGTAAAAAAAAAAAAATTGTGAAAATTTTGTTGTCCCTAGACTTGTTATTAATACTGTCTAGAATGATAATACAACTGGCACATCATTTTTTTCTCGTAGGATTGTTCATCCACTTAATGGTATCGATAAAACTAGCCGAAATCGATCCATATTGCCCGATGACAACGGTTTTTGACGATGATGGAGATCGAAAAGAAAATTGAAAACAACGGATGCCAAGTTCAATGATCAATAGTGAATTTAAAAAATTGGCCATAATTGACCACATCATACCGTTATATGATATATATTTTTATATTTTATATAAGAAAAAATAAGTTGTGCTCTATTTTTTATAACAACAATCAAATACCCCTAGTTCTCATATTTGGACAGACAATGCAGTTATAAAAAAGAAGGTTCTCTTTAAAGACAAAGTGGTTTGACAATCACATCAACCTTCATGGGTGCATTTGAGGCTCACTAAGCAGGATTTATTTATTTTTATTATTATTTTAGATCCGTGAAAAGTTTTTTGAAGAGGGACTAAGTTCATTGCTCCTGTATGAAAATATAGGATGACATTAAAAGCAACCACATTTAAAGAATTGCATTAGAACAAAACGATTACCTAGCAATTATAGGTAAATTACTATGCAACATTCGAAAATTCTCCATTACAAGAAACCATCCAACATGTAACACGATGAAAAATTCATTGAAATAAGCAAACATAGAGTACTTTCACAAAACAAGGAAAACCATATCAGAAAATTTCATAGATATTCATCTTTTAACCAAAATTTCATGACTCGCGAGAGCGACCTAGCCCAATAGATGCATGAACCTAAGCCGCAATAGATGGTTTAGACGCAGCAGAGAGCCTGGATCTTTTCTTGGCTAAGCTCTCGCTACGACGGTCTCTTTGCTCCTTCAATCTTGAGGCAAGGAGCTTATGATACTCAACAGCAGCTGCCTTGGACTTGGCAATTCTCTTCTTCTTATCTGCAATCCTTGCTCGCTTCCTCTGCAAAGTCAATGGAGTGACCAA
>JAOXJQ010136956.1:0-13105 GCA_025762765.1 Quercus bicolor
CATCACTGACAAGGACAGGAAAATTATTCAATGTAGCCAGCCAGTGACTTAGGCAGTTACGAAACCAGCCAAGCAAACCGTTGGGAGCCTATTAAAAGCCCCATTATTGGGCGGGAGGCGTTACTAAGAAAGGCATTTACATCACAACGGCTAGCAACCAAAACCACATATATAAAGCTCTCACATTGTTATAAAGCTCTCACATTGTCAACAGAAGGTACATATACATACTCTAAAAAAACACCTATTATTGTTTTGCTCATCTATTTCATAAAGTGCTTTTCTGTTCTAACTTTGGCATCGGAGGCGTTGTGGCAAGCACCGCACCAATAACCATCTTAGAGGATACATTCGCGCTGACCAAAGGTTCCATCTGCCCATCTCGATTGACGAATTCACGCTTCATTAGTTTGGCGTCGCCTGTGGGGAACGACATTTTCAGATTGATATTTGAGAATATAGTTTCCACCAACCCTCTACATTCAGATGGAACCCAATCCAGATTCCACAACCTTGGCCCAACAAGTTCAAGCTCTTGTGGCCACCATTGAAGAACTCACCAAGCAAAGCCAGGAAATGAAGCTACGACTCCAACAGGTCCAACAGGCTCAACAGGAAGAGAACCGGTCCGAAAGAGAAGGAGATAGCCACAGGAAGAGTACTCATCAGAGGCCAACTACTCCGGACGAGCAGAATTTAGATCTCCTTCGAGAAATGAGAAAGGAAATGGACGAACTGAGGAATGCCATTAAGGAGAAGATGGATCAAAGCGTAGACAGAATGGTAAGGGCCACGGATTCGCCTTTCACCACGGCGGTACTTGAATGCCCTGTACCATCTAAGTTTCGCTTACCTCTACTTAAGCCGTTCGACGGACTCAGAGACCCTCAGGATCACCTTAATACCTTCAAGACAACTCTAGGTCTTCAACAGCCACCTGATGAGATACTGTGTCGCTCCTTTCCCACCACTCTCAAAGGAGTTGCAAGGGAATGGTTCACAAAGTTGCCGACTTCGTCCGTAGATAGCTTCGAGCGTTTGAGCAATGCCTTCTTGCATCATTTCATAGGGGGGCAACATCCAAAGAAGTCGACAAACCACTTACTCACCATTAGACAGGGAGAGAAGGAAACTCTGAGGTCGTACGTAAAACGCTTCACCCGGGAGACTTTGGAGGTGGATGAAGCTGATGACAAGGTACAGCTAACAACCTTCAAAGCGGGACTGAGATCCAGAGATCTCTTGGCCTCCCTCGCAAAAAATACACCAAAGACTATGGCAGAAATGCTCCTAAAGGCACAAAAATACATGAATGCTGAAGATGCTTTAGCAGCCATAAAGGATGTAGAGAAGCCAGGAGACAAGGCAAAGAAAGAAGATGATTGTAGGGGTCAAAATAGAGAGCGCCCAAATCGTCGAAACAATGATGGGAATAGGAGGAAAGATGATAAAGGTTCTCGAACGGTAAGATTTACTCCTTTAGTTATGTTTGTTGACAAAATTTTAATGCAAATTAAGGACGAGCATTATCTCAAATAGGCAAGACCATTACACTCATCCCCCAATGTCCGTGACAAGAACAAGTACTGCCGATTCCACAAAGATCACGACCACAACACGGAAGATTGTAGAGACCTAAAGGAGCAGATAGAGGAGTTAATACAGAAATGGAAATTACAGAAATATGTGAAGAAGGGAGAATATAGTAAGTTCAGGGACGGTAATAAGAACCAGCATAGGTCCTCTTCTCAGGATGACGACCACCCGTCCCAACTTTTGCAAGATGTGATCGGGGAGATAAAGACGATTACAGGAGGGCCATTCCCAAGAAGGTCATTTAAATCCCTCAAGAAAGCGTACCAGAGGTAGGTAAATAGTGTCTACACCATACCTCTGTCTGAGCAACGACGAACAGACAGGGACATGTCCTTCAATGAAGGAGACGCCAGGGGAGTGAAGCAGCCCCACAATGATCCTTTGGTCATAATGCTGAATATAGAGGGATTCAATACCAAGAGGATTCTCGTGGACAACGGTAGCTCCGCAGACATCATCTACCTCTGTGCCTTCCAGCAGCTGAGGCTAGATCCAAGGAGACTGTGCCCATTTGACTCTCCCCTCGTCAGTTTCAGCGGAGACAGGGTATACCCCATGGGCATAGTGACGTTGACAGTGATGGTGGGGGCCTACTCGGTGCAGTTGACCCGTAAGTTAGACTTCCTAGTGGTGGACTGCCCCTCATCCTACAATGTCATCATTGGCAAGCCCATGCTCAACAAATGGAAAGCGGCCACGTCAACCTACTGTTTGAAGGTGAAATTCCTAACAGACAACAATGTTAGCAAAGTAAAAGGAGATCAAGTCCTGGCCAGAGAGTGTTATCAAGCCGTCCTGGCTATAAAGGAGAATCACACATGGATGATCGAAGAGAAGGACGAAGACAAAATGGAAGCCCTATAAATAGTGGAACTAGTTGAAGGAGAAGCAAACAAGACGATAAAGATAGGGACGACTCTAAGCCCTGAGATGAGAACAAGACTTATCCAATTCCTTAGAAAGAATATGGATGTCTTCGCATGGAGCCACGAGGACATACCGGGCATAGCTCCAAAAGTCATCCAGCATAAGTTGAATGTGGATCCGGAGTGGAAACCCGTCCAGCAAAGGCGAAGAGTCTTCGCCCCAGAACGAGATCAAGCGGTTACAGATGAAGTTACTAAACTATTGGCAGCAGGGTTCATCCGGGAAGTGTACTATCCTGAATGGCTGGCAAACGTCGTCCTAGTGAAGAAAGTGAGTGGAAAATGGAGGATGTATGTAGACTTCACAGACCTAAACAAGGCATGCCCAAAGGACAGCTTCCCTCTACCAAGAATAGACCAGCTTGTGGACTCTATAGCCGGGCACAAGTTACTGACGTTCATGAACGCTTTCTCGGGATATAACCAGATAAGGATGGCTAAGGAAGACCAGGAGAAGACTGCCTTCGTCATGAGTCAAGGACTCTATTGTTACAAGGTAATGCCTTTTGGATTAAAGAATGCCGGAGCTACGTATCAAAGGTTGGTGAACAAAGTGTTCAACCAACAGATTGGCAGGAACATGGAAGTATACGTGGATGATATGCTCGTCAAGAGTAAGGAAGAGCTCACACATCTGGATGACCTAAAGGAGACGTTTACCACCCTCAAAAAATACCAGATGAGGTTGAATCCAGATAAGTGTGTTTTTTGGGTAACTTCAGGGAAATTCCTAGGATTCATGGTGTCCCAAAGAGGAATAGAAGCAAAACTAGAGAAGTTGCAAGCCATAATCAACATGGCGTCACCCACGACCGTCAAGGAAGTTCAGAAACTCACAGGAAGGATAGCAGCTTTAAACAAGTTCGTCTCTAGAGCTATAGACAAGTGCCTACCCTTTTTCAAGATCTTGAAGCAGGGTTTCGCCTGGACCGATGAATGTGAAGCAACGTTCCTAGAACTAAAACGTTACCTGAGTAGTCCACCCCTCTTAAGCCCGTCCAAAGAAGGGGAAGACCTATACTTATACCTGGCAATGTCAGCTTCAGTAGTAAGTGCAGCCTTAATTAAAGAAGAAGGCACGAAGCAGTTCCCAGTTTACTATGTCAGCCAAGCCTTCCAAAGGGCTGAGTCCAGGTATCCACGGATTGAAAAGATCGTGTTTGCATTAATAATAGCCTTGCGCAAGCTAAGGCAATACTTTCAGGCAAACCCCATCCTCGTAATGACGGACTAACCGATCAAGAAATCGATGAACAAACTTGAGGCAGCCGGAAAAATGGTCTAGTGGGCGATTGAACTTAGTCAATTTGACATTGAGTACCATCCCTGAATAGCAATCAAGGCGCAAGCTCTGGCGGACTTCATCGCAAAGTTCACCCTTCCGGACGAAGACAGCCTTACAGACGGAGTTGAGAGATAGACGATACAAACTAATGGTTTGTCAGCCCAGAAGAGGGGGGGAGTAGGGGTCGTCATAACAACCCCCGATGAAGAGATGCTTAAATATGGGGTTCAACTGAAATTTCCGGCTACCAATAACGAGGCTGAATACGAGGGGATACTGACGGGATTAAGGCTTGGAAAGGCACTTGGAGCTAAGAATCTGTTAATCCAAAATGATTCAAAGCTAGTGATCAG
This sequence comes from Quercus bicolor, assembly GCA_025762765.1. Lineage (NCBI taxonomy): Eukaryota > Viridiplantae > Streptophyta > Magnoliopsida > Fagales > Fagaceae > Quercus > Quercus bicolor. The sequence goes on from JAOXJQ010136956.1 coordinate 4,161, forward strand.
GCAAATCAAAGGGGAGTATGAAGCGAAGGAAGATAGGATGCAGAAACACCTCAGGTTGACGAAACATCTAACTCCGGAGTTCGATACAGTGGAGTTTGTGCAGATCCCAAGAAGTTAGAATATGGGGGCCGACGAAGTCTCGAAGCTAGCATCATTAGACAAAGGGGAGATTAGCATGGATTTGGTGATGGAAGTCCAGAAACACCCCAGCATTGAAGAGGTCCCAACATTCACCATCCAGAGCGCAAACAATTGGATGACACCTATAATGTCTTTCCTCCAAGACGGGCACCTCCCTCAGAACATAGAAGAAGCTAAAAGGATAAAGAAGAGGGCGGCCAGGTTCACGATCCTTAATGATGCCTTATACAAGAGAGGCTTCTCCATGCCTTACCTGAAGTGTGTCGACGAAGAAGAAGCTAGATACATACTGGAAGAAATCCATAGAGGAGTTTGTGGCGACCACGCTGGCCCTAGATCCCTGGTAAACAAGGTAATACGAACAGGTTATTTCTGGTCGACTATGCAGGTGGATGCTATTGAAATCTTCAAGAGGTGTGACAAGTGCCAGCAATACAGGAATGTACAACGGCTTCCAGCAGAGAGACTGACGACGATATCCTCCCTGTGGCCATTTGCACAATGGGGGATCGACATCGTCGGCCCACTACCCCAAGGTAAAGGTCAGGTAAAATTCTTACTAGTTTCTATTGATTATTTCACAAAATGGGTTGAAGCAAAGGCTCTAGCAACAATCACCGAGGCAAGAATTCGGAGCTTTGTGTGGAAGAATATAATCTGCAGATTCGGGACTCCCTTGATGATTATATCAGATAATGGGAGGCAGTTCAACAGCCAAGACTTCAGAGACTTCTATTCAAACCTTGGAATCAAGAATCAGTTCTCGTCCCCGGGGCATCCCCAAGCAAACGGATAGACGGAAGTAACGAATCGGACGTTGCTCAAGATTATCAAAACCAAGCTGGACAATGCGAAGGGTGCCTGGCCAGAAGAATTACCTAAGGTCTTGTGGGCTTACAGTTCCACGGCGAGAACCCCAACAAGAGAGACCCCTTTCAGGCTTACCTATGGCACTGAAGCAGTAATCCCGGTCGAAGTAGGAGTAACAAGCATCAGAAGAGACGTTCAACGAAGAATGCAATGATGATGAACTGCGACTCAACTTGGACTATCTGGACGAAGTATGAGACAAAGCCTCCAGCAAGATGACGAAGTACCAGCTGAAAATAGCCGAGTACTACAATAAGAGGGTTAAACTCAGTCGACTGGACATAGGAGATCTCGTCTTGTGCAAGGCCACCATAGCAAATAAAGACCCTAACCAAAGAAAGCTGGGTCCCACATGGGAAGGGCCTTACCGAGTCATTCACTATTTAAGACAAGGCAGTTACCACCTGGAAACCATGGATGGACAAAGACTCCCTCGACCATGGAATATTAAGCATTTAAAGAAGTACCACTAATAGATGTAACAAACAAATATACTCATTCTTGAAATTAATAAAAGAGTTATTCATCTAATGTCTTTGTGTAAGCAGGTCTAGTCAATCGTACGGCATGTGACGGCCAAATAACAAGATTCTGCATTGACGGATGTAAGTTACTAACAAGGCCTATAACGGTTGAAGGCCTCAAAATGGCTAAGTAACAAGATTCCGCCTTGACGGATGTAAGTTACTAACAAAGCCACAGACATAATAAAACCCCTTAAAGGGATATAGGCTAAGTAACAAGATTTTGCCTTGACGGATGTAAGTTACTGACGAATCTATAAACCTAGCAAAACCCCTTAAAGGGGTATAGGCCAAGTAGCAAGATTCCGCCTTGACGGATGTAAATTACTAGAAAAGCCACAGGTATGACAAAATCCCTTGAAGGGGCTAAGTAACAAGATTCTGCCTTGATGGATGTAAGTTACTGAAGCAAGTAGAATCTTTTGGCGGGCATAAGTACCGACGAATCCACGTATAAAAAAAAAAGGGGACAAGAACCTTGCAGCAAATTAAAATAAAACTCAAGCTATATCGAAACCTCTCTGTAGGATGGGGAGTTGCAGACTAAGTATCCAATCAGTGACGAAAGGAGGGAAGGAGTCACAGTTAAAATTTTTGCTAAGGGCGAGATACGGACGAACTCAAAACACCACAAACATGTCAAGTGCCAACAAAGTACAATCATATAAGCAAGTAAGTGCGAAATCATAAAATCAATTAAAACCCAAAAATAGCGGGCAATTATCCTTGTTCTTTCTAAAGACCCATAAACACTGGGTCAAGAAACATTGTTCCCAAAATAGATGAAAAAAAAACTGCTATCAAGAAAGCCCAAAACATAATGGGCACACACAACAGATAAAATTTTTCACAAGTGTTAGGTCCAGGCGTCAGTGGGAGCGTCACCAGAAGGATCATCACTAGCAAGAGCGTCACCAAATGGGGCGGTATCACCAGGAGTCTTCTCAGGAGCATCACCTTCAGGGGCCGAAGACTGGGTAGCCTCATCCAACGCCATCTCTTGATCCACCACTTCAAGATCTAGGTTCGGCAGGTCAACTCCAGAAGGATGCTTGACGAGGTACCTCCGTAGAAGCTCGAAGCCCTTGAAATACCAACTGAAGAGCACTGTGGCATACTCCTTAGTCTGCTGGAAGGCTTCGACGGAACTAGCAGCAATGGTTTTTAGCTTTTCTTTGGCCACCTTAAGCTGGTCGTCCTTCTCCAAGTTTAGCTGACACTCAACCCTAAGATCGGCATTCAAGGCCTTGACATTTTCCTTCAAAGTGGCAGCTTTGTCCATTGAATCGATAAGCTTCTTCTTTAACGTGGAGTTCTCCTTCTCCAAAACCTCCATCCTGGATGCCAGAGACGCCACCTTAGCCTCTTGAGTAAGACACTCTGAAGTAAGGTGAAGACTCTCCTCCAACACTTGATGAAGGAAACTATGTCTGTCAGTAAAAAAAAAAAAAAAAATGCAGAAGTATTTTACCTGGACGATCCTATGCACGTACTCGCAACGGTGTTGAGTGGCACCCCGGAAAAGACCTTTAGGTCCTCAACATTCACAACACCGTGTGCCCGCTCCACGGCCATACCCTCGTCATCCCAGACGGATGAACCAACTCTCTCCTTCTCCTTCTCCTTACCCAACACTCGTTGCCTTTTGGAGGAAGGGGTAGGGATTTCCTCAACCGAGGTAGCCGGAGAAGCCGTCCTTACATTCTCAACTCCAGAGACGATAGGAGTGGTGTCTGTAGTTGGGAGAACGGACGAACCCTTCCCCATGATGCGGACCCCCTTCTTCCCAATATTCGCCAAAGGCTCGTCCTTCTTGGACCTCATCTTGGCGTACATGTCCTTATTAAATCTGGTCATCATCTCTACCCAAAAAAAAAAAAAAAAAAAGAAATCCAAGTACACAAGAGAAAATCAATACTAACGAATTCAATACTTACTCTTCTTTTCCTCAATGTTGATGTTGTGCAAGACATAGGGAGATGGGTCCACAAGGTCCTCCCAACTTTCAATCGAATTGGCGTATTCTATCGCCTTTTGAACATGACCCTGGTACTTGTTTTTTAACTTAGGACGTCTTTTAACTGCCAAAAGAAACGACCAAAGGGGTTAGAGATGACCACATAAGCAAATGAAGATTAATAGACGAGGAGAAATATTGACGTACCTAAGTTTGGGGTTCCCCACCGACGGAGCAACCTTGGGATATCACCCCAAGCCTTGCTAGAAGGGGTCTCAAAATCGTCCCTAGACACGAAAAAGAAACGGGACTTCTAATACCTGAATGACGAGGCTAAACCCTTGACGATCCTAGTCCTCTTCGCCTAAGGGACTAGCTCATAATATCCATACTCTTTTGACTCTTTCAAACGGTAAAGGTAAACGAGCTCACTCATCTTGATCATATCCTTGTTAGCGGCCAACCATATCTCCATATAATTGATCACTATCCTCCATGAATTGGGCATAAGTTGCCCGGGAGCAATACCAAAGTAACCTAAAAGCTCCATCACCAACGGATGGACGGGTAGCCTAAGCCCACAAGTGAAAGCAGCCTCATAGAAGCATACCTCACCAGGGAAAAAGTGGCAGGCCCGATCCTCACTATCGGGCCGACGAACACAAACCCGCTCAAAAAATTGAAATCTATCCTTGAACCTAGCCACAGTATCAATGTCCAGCCCACACACCTCCCCAAGAGCGTAAAAAGCCCTAACTGGACAAGGGGCGGAGACGGCCGTATCACCCTCCACTGGGCCTTCGCTGGACGACAACCTAGTTTCAAGTTCGCTAGATCTTACCTCTGACATCCCCTTCGTTTCACCCTCAAACCAAGCAAGTGACTGGCCTAATATTGGAGATAGCTCCCCTAAAACTACATTCAACCCACAACCTTCAAAAATAAAGTCCCCAACTAAAGGGAAAAAGTCATCAGAAATGCCCAAAGCCGCCCGTAAGCAAGCAAAAAAGAAAGAGACCGAGGGGCAAGCTACCCTAACCTCAGAAGAACTGACCATGAAAAGGGGGATAAAATCCTAAAAACCTGAAAATAAAACACAGCAACAACAAAAGCAAAGGGCAAAGGAAAAATCAGGAACTCATAAAAAGATTATGAAGGACAAGGGAATAGAAGAGGAAGAAAAGAGGAGTGTACCTTGAAAAATAAACGATTGAAGCCTGAAAAATTCGAAGAAAAACGTCGCTGGAGCAGGGTCGGAACGGTCATAGGAATAAACGGGAAAAATAAAACTCAGAGCAAATGATTAAAGTGAAAGAAAAGAAAGTTTTGAAACCAAGACCCAAGGAAACTGAAAAATAGCGGGAAACCCAAGGGTCATGCCATTAATGCCCTCGATCAGCACGCGTCACATGGCCACATTGCATGTTGCGTCGCCACTACACATTAAATTCGGAGTAGAACCCCAAAAGTCACAGACAGCTCAGGAAAACTTTTCATCTTCTATGGTCCTCATGACACGTCACAGACGAACACAGAACTTGGGGGGCAACTGACAGGAGTGACGAGATTATGTCTCCTAGACGAAGTTAACACTCATGACGAGGTCATCTTGAATGATGAAGAAGCCAGTCATCACTGACGAGGACAGGAAAATCATTCAATGGAGCTAGCCAGTGACTTGGGCAGTTACGAAACCAACCAAGTAGACCTTTGGGAGCCTATTAAAAGCCCCATTATTGGGCGGGAGGTGTTACTAAGAAAGGTATTTACATCACAACGGCTAGCAACCAAAACCACATATATAAAGCCCTCACATTGTCAACAGAAGGTACATATACATACTCTAAAAAAACACCTATTATTGTTTTGCTCATCTATTTCAAAAAGTGCTTTTCTGTTCTAACTTTGGCATCGGAGACGTTGTGGCAGGCACCGCACTGGTGACCATCTTAGAGGATACATTCGCGCTGACGAGAGGTTCCATCTGCCCATCTCGACTGACGAATTCACACGTCATCAAGTTCATCTAAGAAAATAAAAACATGTTACAAAATGAAAATAACATAAAATTATTTTATTGGATAAATTAAATATGTGTGACAAGCTTATGTGGCACTTAACAGAAAATATAGATGAAACGACTACTGATACAAACAAAATGTAACTTCAGGAGCTAAAATCCAAATTCTGAAACACCAGGATGTAAAATCTAAAGACCCCTAAATTTTAGGGGTGTAGTTTGCACTTTAGTCATTATTTTCGCTTCACTTCTCAATCATTTTTGTTGAGATGCAATTCTTGTTCATTGAATTATTAGTTGAGACTTAAAATTGCAATGTGGAGTAAACTAAACGGCATGTCTCCATCAAAGTTTAAAATTACACCAATTCATGTGAATGTGGAAATTTAGAAATTTCCTTAGTTACCTCTAATAACACATTGGTTGCTTTCAGCAAGGAGATGCATACAATAAATAAAGGCCTACAAAATCCATATCATGTCATTGTGGAAATAGAGTCCAAACTTTAAATTCATGCGCTAAATGCTAAGTCAAGTTTTGCGTTTTCCTTCAAGTCTTTCACACGCATTCTTTCTCCTGTTTGCAAGTATTCTATTGTGATGTGCAAACTATGTTGGGTCAAAATATGAATGTGGATTAGTGTTCTTCAATGATCACCTCAATGTGGAAATTTAAGGCATGCATTGATTGACCCATATTATTTAGGACGTTTTTTGCAAGTTGAAGAAAAAAAAATTGCCCATCACTTTAAAATTGCCTATCACTGAATAAAACAATGTTTTTTTTTCCTTTTTTTTTTTCTTTAATTATAAATGTTAATAGAGTGGGATGGGACATTGGGACTACATATGATGCATAGGAAGGTTGGGGACCCATGGAGCTAAATGAATTAAGGATGTGATTTGCTAAGATACAAATAAGGAAATAAGTAAAAAAGAAATCAATCAATTATGGACGTGATTTGCTGCTTCCCAACTTCTATGCCTTGACTTCTGTCGAAAATAGACATTATTGTTGATTTCGGTCTTTTGCAGACTTCTAGATAATTGCCAGTAATAGAATATATATCTTCTGTAGGACTTATGCATGATTGGCAAATTGACCTTAAATAAGGAAGTTGTGGATTCACAAAGTTAGTTACCTGTTCTCTAAATTCTCAAAATCACACTTAGTCTATACCTAATATTATTTTAAACTAATAAATAAATAAGGGTATAAAAGTCAGTAAAAAAATTCTTTGAAAAATTAAAATATAAAATTCACCTCATTTTCCTAAAATTTAGCATACCTATTTAAAATTTAAAATACTCAACTTCTACACAAATAAAAAGTTCAAACGTCCACCACCACATACTTGTTCTAATCCTTATCTTTTCTTTTATTTTTAAAAAAAATAAAACTTTTAAAATTGTTCAGAAATCTCTCTTACTCAATTATTCCTTAACTAAACTTTAAAAGTCTTAAGTTTTAACTTATCTAAAATTTTAAAACTTAAGACTTTTAATTTAACTGTTCACAAACACAACTGCTAGTATTTCCTTTAATATATATATATATATATATATATATATATTGCTTACACCTATATGTCTACCCACATTTTAATCTCGCTTAAAGTTACAAGTTAAAATTTATTTATTTTTTAATACACTTGCTAGATTGGGTTAGTTCAATTTTAACACCAAAATCAATAGCTAAAACAAACTTTTTAGAGGGGTTTTCTAATTTTAAAACATTTTTGTCGAGATTCAATCATCCTTGTTCATGAATTATTACTTGAGACTTGATAATGCCATTTGAGAGCGCTAAACGGCATGTCTCCATTAAAGTTTTAAAAAGTACACCAATTCATGTGAATGTGGAAATTTAGATATTTTAGTAGATACCTTCAATAAAGCATTGGTTGCTTTCAACAAGGCAATGCAAACGATATAGCTCTAATCAATCCATATCATGTCAATGAGGAAATAGGGTCCTAACATAAAATTCATGCGTCAAATGCTAATAAGTCCAGTCTTGTGTTTTCCTTTTAAGTCTTTCACGTGCATTGATTCTCTAGTATGCAACTATCTTTACTTCATAGAATTAATGTTTCAGCATCTATTGCAAACAAAATAAAGGTCTAATCAAAATATGAATGTGCATGGATCGGTGTTCTTCAACAATCACCTCAATGCAGAAAATTAAAGCACTGATTGACTCAGACTAAAATTGTTTAGGTAGTTGTTAGCAAGTTGAAGGAAATAACAAGGATGTAGGCCTACTCAGTCTCTGTCATTGTAGAAATCAGATTCACTAATTTGAAAGTATATTTCTTTACGATTCAATTTTCAAACAAGATCACTTTCAAGTTCTTGGATTATTGACTGGTATCTTCTAAGAATAGCTCCAAATTCTTATTGGCACTAGGGGAATGGATTGAGAATTCAGAGTGTGACCTTGCGGTATCATCTATATATCAATTCGTAGTTGCTGGGTCCAGCCCTCTTTGTTTAGTCTTTTCTTATTTTTATACATAAAATGCTATCTTCTTTTTTGAAAGAAATAATAAAATAATAATGTTATTAATTAAATATTGTGAATGACCAAAACAAATGCAATTTTAATGAGAGTTAACAAACAATTTAACGGAATACTAACTAAGGTCTTAATTGAACACTTTTAAAACTTTGAGAATTGAATTAAACGAAAACAAAGTTAGAAAACTGAAATGAATTATGGTGAAACATAGAGGGTGAGTTTTGTATTTTAGCCTAAATTATAACAAGGACTCTTTCTCCTAATCAATGCAGTTTTTTTTCTTTTTTAAACTCTCACTTCTTGTTTAAATAAAAAAAAACCATTTAAATTTTATTTTTTTAAAATAAATTGATAATTGGAGAGGGAGAATTTGAACTATTGAACGTCTTCTTTAAAAACACCAAAAAGTGCCATTAGAAAGTATTTTTCTTGGCTGGAGCCTGGAGGTAGTTGCTGGGTACAGGCATCTTGGTTCAGTCTTTTTTTACTTTTATATATAAAATTCTATCTTCTTTTTCAAAAGGAATAATATAATAATAATGTTATTAATTAAATATTGTGAATGGACCAAAACAAACTCAATTTTAATGAGAGTTAATGGACAATTTAATGGAATGCTAACTAAGGTCTTAATTGAACACTTTTGAAACTTTGAGAACTAAATTGAATTAAAATAAAGTTAGAGGATTGAAATGAATTATGGTAAAACTTAGAGGATGAATTTTATATTTTAACCTAAATGATAATAAAGACTCTTTCTCCTAATCAATGCAGTTAAAATTCATCTAAATCATTTATATTTAATTTTTTTTTAAAAAAAATTGCAAATTAGGGAAGGAGAATTTGAACTATTGAACGTCTTCTTTTAAAACACCAAAAAGTGGCATTAAAAGTGCTTATGGAACTATAATGT
>JAOXJQ010137028.1:2299-13092 GCA_025762765.1 Quercus bicolor
TCACATGTTCAATATAAAATATAAATCCAAGTTTATATAATCTCAAAAATATAAAAGAAAAAGTTGGAGAGTGTAAGTAGAAATGGTGTCTAATTTTATGGGATATGGAGAAAAAAAAAAAAACTGTTTTTTTGACACCCACACGATAAGGCCAATTTGCTCATAAGGTTTATTTTTTAGGGCACATTTGATAGACTGTAACAGTAATTGCATAGGAATAGAAATATGTATTATAAGGAATACAAGATGTTGTAATGTAATAATTATTACTATTTATTTGTTTGGTGACAGCACAATAATAGAATCTTGAAAACAATGAAATGAAAGCATTTTAAATCAAATTTAAAATATATTTTAGGAAATATTGTACTCATATAATTATATTTCCTAAAAAATAATATTATTTAAATTTAAAAGAGAAACTAGTTATTTTTTATGATTTTTATTTTCATAATTGTTATATGCATATGGAAAATTTGTTTATTTGGAAATATATTAATTTTACAAAATTAATACACCTACTATGGAATAGTTATTACAATCCCTTTAGAGATGAATATTTATTCCTCATTTTAAAGAATGGCTATTCGTAAAGAATGACTATTCCTTGTAATAAAAACATAACCAAACTATGGAATAACTAAACCATAGGAATAACTATTACATTACAGTACCTATTACAGTCTACCAAATGTACCCTTAGTGTTTAGTGTGCCAAATACTAAAATTTTTGCATTTGGTACACTTGTTACCAATGCTTTTAATGAACCATTTTAGAAAATTTTTAAATACCACTTTCAATTTGGAGTTTGTTCAAAGTTTCATTTTTTTTTTTTTTTTTAAGAATTATGCAGACAAGAATGCCTATTGAATTTTGACCACTATTAACTACTGGTAAACTATTTTTAATGGTATTTTACTGGTCATGACTCTTGAATGGTGTCTCTTCATTATTTATATGTATATTTGGAATTCTCAAGAATTGCTATTTATAGGTTTTGTTGTACCCTAGAGAATGGATACTCTAAAGTTATCATTTTGCAAACTTTTTAGAGTGGGAGAAAAGGGCAAACTTTTGTTGCTTACAAGTATGCAGCAATTGATGCATATAGGATTATGTGGCAGCAAAAAGAAAGTGACAAGTGTCTAAGAGTCCACCTGATTATGTGCATTGCACATGACCCTTGGACACAGTTGCTCTTTTTTTGCTACCTCATAACCCATTATGCAACAATTACTGCATACAAGTTTGCAGCAATTGCTACATACTAGTATGCAACAAAACCTCTCTCAAATATCCCCTTAAAAGAAAACTCTTGAGTCTTTTTTTCTTTTCTTTTTTTTTTATATAAATAAATTCAAAGGTGGGGGAAAAGAGGATTTGATGTGCAATTTTCAAAATTATAAAATAAGATTTTGTGAATCTGGACAAGTTCAATTGAACTAACTTTACACGCTGGCAAGACAAGATGAAATTTCTAATTTTATGGTAATTTGCAATAACTTCCTAAATTGAATATTGAAGAAACTAGTGCAATCTCGGCAAAAACTTGAAGCAGATGAACTTGTTTATAGTGGCCATATTATGAACATTCTAATTGATCGGTTGTATGATTATTTTAATTGTAAATGGTTATAGGTATATAACATTTAGAATTGCTTTCTAAAGATAACATTTAAATAAAAGCAATAATAACATAAATATAAACATAAACATAAAGAGGAGAATATTATTGTACTTATAAATATATAGTTTTTTATTTTTTTTATTTTACAAATAGAAGCATTAGAAAATGTTTATATAAAAAAAATTCTATCAATTTTGAATTTATTAGGCTTTTTACAAATTTATTTAATACATATATTTTGTAATGTTATATGTATCATGCATATTTTGAATTTACATATCAGTGATGATATTTGTGAATATTGGCTTCATTTTTTTTTTTTTTTTTTTTTTGAATAATATTTTTGGAACATTCCTTAGGAAGTTTTTAGTTCTTTCGACCACTCTTAAATCAACTCTTAAGTACCAAGTGAAAATGTCAGCGTATGTTGCGGATGAATATGTTAAATTTTTAGTAATTAAATAGAAGAGCATGTTGGGTCTCTTGCTTCACTTAGGCTGTAGAAGTTTTGTCCGTTCTTCCAAGGAGAGTTTTGTTTGTTAAATTTTGTCCTCAAAGAGAATTAAGCATACTCTTCGAGCTAGTGGTAATTTTCTTTCATGGGGTGTAGGAAAAAGTTCTTATTTTCTCTCCTTTGAAATTAGGAATTCTCATTAAGCATTACTAGGAGACAATGGAGCAGCTAACTAGGAGCTGGAACAATCTATCATTATCAGAAAAAGAGCGAACTGGTTTCATCCTTCTAGAAGACCATAGGAGGGGTGAGTTCTTGATCGCTGCAAAATTCTTTACTACACGCTTTCTCCAAAGGGAGGCAGTAGCCCGAATTTTCAAGCAACTATGGAGGACAACTAACGGATTCAAAATCAAGAACCAAGGTAACAATATAGTGTTGTTCGTGTTTGATAATCTCTTGGATGTGGATAATTTCTAAAAAGCCAACCTTGGAGTTTTGATAAGCATTTGATCGTCATGCAAAGGTATACATGAGATACCCCAGTGCAAGAGCTTGAGTTTAAAAAGGTTTTGTTCTGAGTGCAAATCCACGACATCCCTACTAGCATTTAGACAAGGAAAGTGGCAGAAAGTTTGTGTGATACTGTGGGAGACATTCAAAAATCCAATGGAGCGATGGACGAGGATGGAGGTAGCTTCTTTCGTGTAAGGGTGGCAATTGATATTACCCTTCCTTTGTGCAGAGGTAGGGTCATTACTCTACCTAGTGGTGAGAAACGATGGGTTAAGTTCAAATATGAACGACTAAGTAGCTTGTGTTATTGGTGTGGTTGTCTAACTCACGATGATAAGGATTGAGATCTATGGGTCCAAAGCAATGGTACGCTAACTTTGGACAAGCAGCAGTTCAGACCTTGATTAAGAGCACCACCTTACACTTCGGCAGGAAAGGATGTCATTTATGTCCTAGGGTACTATGAGAGGAAAGAATGAAGGGCAAAGACATAGAGTAGGGGTGAAGGTGGTAATCATAACATGGCTCACCAAAATTCAGTCAACATGTCTCTGGTGGAAGCCGAACCAATCATGGAAGAGGAAGGGTGAAATAACAAGCAAACAGAAGAGGCAGTTACAGAATTAAATGCACAGTAGATGTTAAGGGTTGAAATTGATTTGGTGGAGATTATGAGGGACAATCATTCTTTGTCGAAAAATCAGGAAGCTATTAAGGCTAACGGAAAGAGCATTAACTCGAGTTTCCTTTCTTAATTTGTTGAATTTGATGAGGAATTTAACTACTCCAGCTCAGCAAAGACAACAGATAGGAGTCTGAATGGAGCATTAAATGTGAGGAACAACACTATGTTGGGGCTTATGCCCTAAAATCCAATTTATTGGCATGTCATAAATAATTAAATTGTTTAATTATATGAGACTATTAATGAACTAATGGGATATTATCATAGTACTTGATATGCATTGTATGTGATTTAGTCACAGAAGATATATATCACAAGTTCCTTGTAAACTCAAAATATAGTTCGTAGTCAGTGATGAAATTGAGCGTTTCATCTGTGAAGACTATAACACATCAACTAAGATGATTTGTCTTGATCATGGAAGTGGAGACTTCTAGTTGATATGTTGACGTGTCTTAAGAGTTAAAACATATTGAACTTGACTGTTGTGAGATTAATTATTCAACCAACAACTGTCACCTAAATAATTAATCTCGCGACTTCTAATTTCATAGACTCTTAATCCTAAGAGGATAGTGAACCCGATCATGAAATGTAGGTTACTTTGATATATCAGGAGTGAGATCTAATATTCACGGTCAAAACCTCAATATGTTGGGTAACCACACGTAGTGTTGAGGGAACACATATTCTCAAGATGGAATCCATAATCTCTTTTTATAGATACACAAAATATCCCCTTGAGATAAGTTTAATGGAAATTGGTTATTTAGGGCACCCACTTTAGTAAGGAGTTTCTAAAGCTCATATATATTGAAATTGGATTTCAATAAATGTGAATAACTAAAAGATTAAACTGAGTACTCAAGGATAAAATAGTTGTTTAGAAAGTGACAGTTTATTATGACTTTGTTCACTATGGATATTTCATGAAAGGGTCAAATGATATCATTAGAGTCTTGAGATATTTTTTATTAATAAGGCCTAGAGTGCAATTATATTTATATAGTGGTATTAAATATAATTAATAATAACTTTGGACTTGTCAAGAGTTGACAGATAAGCCCAAGGCCCATTGGAGCTAGAGTCTTATTTGTTCCCGTTGGTCCCATCTCAAGCCACAAACTAAAACCTAATTGGGTAGGCCCAGAAGGCTAGCCCAATTAGATAATTAGTTATGTATAAGGAGAGAAACATACAGAATTTTCAGAATATAGAAGATGATGGAAATGGTGTGTATGTGAGTGTAAGCCACTCTTTTATTCTCCCTTGAACATATACATGTAAACTGATTGAAAGATCACACTTCTTGGGAACTATGTGGAATTGAGATGAAGATTAGAGGTATTCTCAAGTCTTGGTTTTGAATTTCATTGCATCAAGGTACACTTTCTATTCATTGTTCTAGAATTCAAGGTTACATGTTATCTCTCATGAATGAAGTAGATCCGTGGTTGTTGCTTCCACTGCGTATTTTGTATGAGATGCAAAACCAGATTTTCCAACAGACTAAAGACCCCAACTTGAATGCAATTACCACCAATCCATTAGTTTTGGAGAGTGACAACATATCAACGGCTAAGATTAATGTGCAACCAACAAACATTAGGTCATGGAAGAGAATTATGCACCAAGCCAACCCTAATGGAGCCGCAGACACTCTTGACTTGGAAAAAAAGAGAAAAGTGAGCACATGCATGGCGTCCACCTCAAACTTTCCCTATAAATGAATGCAAGTGTTGGAAGATGAAGTTTCATCAGATTTAATGGTAGAGGCTGTTGTGTAGCCCCGCCAAAATCCATAAGTCTCATAGTGTGGAATTGTCGCGGGTTTGAGAACCTAGTGATAGAGAGGGAGCTTGGTGATTTAACCCGGACAAAAGATCCCTCCATCGTGTTCATTGCCGAGACATAGACGGATGAAGCAAGGCTAAAAAAAATAAAACGAATATTACATTTTGATCATATGTTCTTTGTACCTCGAATCATCGAGGAGACGAGCTGGTGTTATATTGGAAGGAAACAATGAATCTGAAAGTAGAAACATCCTCAAAAAAATCACATTGATTGTATTATTGGGAAAGGCAGCGAAGGTGCTTGGAGGTTTACAGGCTTCTATGGTGAACCCAACACTCAGAAAATACATGAACCATGGGATTTGCTCCGACAACTCAATTTTACAAAACAGCTTGCCTTGGTTGTGCTCAAGTGATTTTAACCAGACACTCTTGACTTGGAAAAAAAGAGAAAAGTGAGCACGTGCATGGCATCCACCTCAGACTTTCCCTATAAACGAATGCAAGTGTTGGAAGACGAAGTTTCATCAGATTTAATGGTGGAGGCTATTGTGTAGCCCTGCTAGAATCCATGAGTCTTATAGTGTGGAATTGTCGTGGGCTTGGGAACCTAGTGATAGAGAAGGAGCTTAGTGATTTCACTCAGGCAAAAGATCCCTTTGTCATGTTCATTGCCGAGACATGGACGGATGAAGGAAGGCTAAAAAAAATAAAACGAAGATTACATTTTGATCATATGTTCTTTGTACCTCGGATCATCGAGGAGACGAGCTGGTGTTATATTGGAAGGAAATAATGAATCTGAAAGTAGAAACATCCTCAAAAAATCACATTGATTGTATTATTGGGAAAGGTAGCGAAGGTGCTTGGAGGTTTACAGGCTTCTATGGTGAACCCAACACTCAGAAAATACATGAACCATGGGATTTGCTCCGACAACTCAATTTTACAAAACAGCTTGCCTTGGTTGTGCTCAAGTGATTTTAACCAGACACTCTTGACTTGGAAAAAAAGAGAAAAGTGAGCACGTGCATGGCATCCACCTCAGACTTTCCCTATAAACGAATGCAAGTGTTGGAAGACGAAGTTTCATCAAATTTAATGGTGGAGGCTGCTGTGTAGCCCTGCTAGAATCCATGAGTCTTATAGTGTGGAATTGTCGCGGGCTTGGGAACCTAGTGACAGAGAAGGAGCTTAGTGATTTAACTCAAGCAAAAGATCCCTTTGTCGTGTTCATTGTCGAGACATGGACGGATGAAGCAAGGCTAAAAAAAATAAAACGAAGATTACATTTTGATCATATGTTCTTTGTACCTCGGATCATCGAGGAGACAAGCTGGTGTTATATTGGAAGGAAACAATGAATCTGAAAGTAGAAACATCCTCAAAAAATCACATTGATTGTATTATTAGGAAAGGCAGCGAAGGTGCTTGGAGGTTTATAGGCTTCTATGGTGAACCCAACACTCAGAAAAGACATGAATCATAGGATTTGCTCCGACAACTCAATTCACAAAACAGTTTGCCTTGGTTGTGCTCAAGTAATTTTAATGAGATTTTGAGAGAAGCGGAGAAGAAAGGTGGCAGTAATCATGGTCATGCTTAGATGCAGCTATTTAGGGATGTAGTTAATGAATGTGGATTTATAGACATGGGCTTCAAAGGTTGCCTGTTTACTTGGAATTTGTTTTCTTCAGAAATGGGGACTCTATATGGGAGAGACTAGACAAAAGTTTCGCTAACAATGAATGGCTAATTCGCTTTGGCGGCTTGTCAGTACATCATCTGAATTGCTACACATTTGATCACTCCCCTCTCTGGATCCAACCCGAAATTTCGGATCCAACAATTTAGGAAAAGACGTTTTGTTTTGAAGAAATGTGGCTTGCTAAGAAGGGATGCATGGACACAGTTTAGACATAGTGGGACAAGCATAGACTTGACAATAATGCAATAGGTATTGTTCCAAAAATTGAGATGTGTGGTTCGGCCCTTAAGAGGTGGAGTAGCAGAAATTTTGGAAGTATTCGAAGAGAATTACAACTTAAATAGAAACTACTTGCAAAGGCAGAATTGGAGGCATTGCTTACAAGGGTAAATTTCAAAGTAAGAATGCTCAAGGGCGAGGTGAATGATCTAATGGATAAGGAGACAAGAATGTGGTTTCAATGATCACGTTCCCTTTGGACGACGTTTGGAGACAAAAACTCCAAATACTTCCATAGTAGAGCCACGCAACGTTATCGGAGGAATAAAATTGATGGAGTAAGGGATTGTGGGGGGCATTGGCAATTGAATCCAAAGGAGATAGCTAATGAGTTCTTAAGGTATTTTTCTGAGTTGTTCTCTACCTCTAGCAATTGCCAACCCGAGTTGGCCTTGGACACCATTCAAAGCTTAGTGACCGAGGATATGAACAGATTACTGAATGCTGAGTTCACCGAAGAGGAGGTAAAAGTGGCTCTAAACCAAATGGCACCTCTAAAATCTCCAGGTCCAGGTGGCATGCCTCCCTTATTTTTCCAGCACTATTGGGTGGTGGGTAAGAATATCACAACTTCTGTTCTATCTTCTTGAATTCAGCTTCACTTCCTGAGAATTTAAATCACACATTCATCACTTTGATACCAAAAGTAAAAAATCCTGAGTTGGTTTCTGAATTCCATCCTATAAGTTTATGCAATGTTTTGTATAAAATATTCTCTAAAGTGTTAGCCAACAAGTTGAAGAAAATACTCCCACATATCACAACTGAGCACCAAAGTGCTTTTACAAAGGATCGGCTAATTCCAAACAATATCCTTGTAGCTTTTGAGTTGCTCCATTGTTTGCAAAATCATAAGTCCACTAAAGGGGGCTTCATGGCCCTTAAACTTGACATGAGCAAAGCCTACGATCATATGGAATGGGCTTTCCTTGAAAAAATAATGAGGAAATTAGGGTTCAATGAAAAATGGATCATCCTCATGATGCTTTATGTGTCTACAGTTTCCTATTCAATCCTAATAAATGGTACACCAAATGGCTATATTCGCCCAACAAGGAGCATAAGACATGGCGACCCCATCTGCCCATTTCTGTTCCTAATATGCTTAAAGGGGCTCCATGGTTTACTGACCCAATCAGTTGTGAGAGGAGACATTCATGGCTTCTCGATCAGTAGGAGAAGTCTCATACTAACTCATCTCTTTTTTGCAGATGATAGTTTGTTGTTTTCCAGGTCAAATGTCGATGAATGTGAAAAGGTGTTGGAAGTCTTACAAGTTTATGAAAAGAGTTCGGGGCAACAAATAAATAAGGCAAAGACCACAGTGTTTCTTCAGTAAATCCACTACGGAGGAGAAGAGACAAAGGATCAAAAATATTTTGGGTGTTGAGGAAATTCGAATTTATCAAAAATACTTGGGTTTGCCTTCGTTAGTGGGAAAAAACAAAAAAGATAGCTTCAATTATATAAAGGAGAGAGTATGGAGGAAATTACAAGGATGGGAAGAGCAACTACGATCTCAAGTGGGTAGAGAAATCCTTATCAAAGCGGTGGTAGAAGCAATCCCTACCTACACCATGAATTGTTTCAAGTTGCCATTGGGTCTATGTGATGAAATTAAGGATCTAATTAGAAGGTTTTGGTGGGGACAAAGAGGAGAGAGGAGGAAAATCCATTGGGTAAGATGGGGGGAGCTTTGCAAACCCAAAGGTTAGGGAGGTATGGGCTTCAAAGACCTAGCATTATACAATGATGCTCTTTTGGCAAAGCAAGCTTGGAGGCTTCTACAAAAT
Organism: Quercus bicolor; assembly: GCA_025762765.1. Classification (NCBI taxonomy): domain Eukaryota; kingdom Viridiplantae; phylum Streptophyta; class Magnoliopsida; order Fagales; family Fagaceae; genus Quercus; species Quercus bicolor. The sequence goes on from JAOXJQ010137028.1 coordinate 11,159, forward strand.
AAGAATTCTCTTCTCTATAGAGTTTTCAAGTCAAAAATTTTTCCCCACTACTCACTTGTGGAGGCAGCTGACACTCAAGATGGATCCTATGCATGGAAAAGTATCTTAATTGGAAGGGAAGTACTAAAGGAAGGGATGAGGTGGAGGGTGGGAGATGGGACATCCATTCGGGTATGGTTAGACCCGTGGCTACCTTCAAACTTTCTCCCTTATATCTCAACACCAAATACACAAGGAATGGAAAATATGTTAGTGGCCTCATTGATAGATACGGGTTCTAACAGCTGGCACTCTGAAGTTTTGCGGAATTTGTTTCTGCCAAGAGATGTGCAATTGATTGAATCTATTCCCTTAAGCTCCATTCCAACTGAAGACAAACTAATCTGGCCTTTCACTCCTATAGGTACCTATTCAGTAAAGTCGGGATACAATTTTCTATACAAGACCAATAGCTTCAACAACAATGAGTACCACCCCGAGAGCAACAAGCTGTGGAAGAAAGTTTGGGGATTAGAGGTGCAACCAAAGATCAAAAACTTCTTGTGGCAAGCCATCAGAAGCTCCATCCCGTGTAAGGTCAACCTCAAGCATAGGAAGATCCTCACTCAAGACACCTGTGAGCAATGTCAAGTCGAGGCTAAAGAAATGGTGCACGCTTTGTGGTCTTGTCCAATACTGGCACCGCTGTGGTCACAGAATTCAATATGGAGCTTTCGATCATCAACGCACTTCATGAGCTTCAAGGAAATTGTAGAGCATGTTATTGAGGTAGAGGCAGATTTAGCTCTCTTCTCCACCATTGTCTGGACTGTATGGTATCACAGAATTGTCATTTGGACCAACAACTGAATATTCCCTATTCAGCAAATTATGCAGGAAGTCCGAAGCACAAGAACAGCCTATCTCCGCTCAGTTGCTCCTAGACCACCTGATTCAATCACAAACACTCGTCACAATATCAAATGGACACTACCACCTTGGCCAAATCTCAAAGTGCAATGGCTCTGTTTTTTGAGATGACAATCGTGCCGGCGTGGAAATCATTATTCGAGATTGGAATGGGCAAGTGGTTGCGTTTATGGCTGAAACGTTCCCACTGCCTTTTTTGGTGACAGCAGTGGAGGTCATAGTTGCTACTAAAGCTCTCCGTTTTGCAAATGATCTTGGTTTACCCTTTATCATGCTAGAAGGTGATTGTAAGATTACTATAGATGTTCTAGCAGGTGAGAACCCATCTTTGACAGAATATGGACACTTGGTTGATGAAGCAAAGGAGCTTGCTAAGGATTTTACGTATATTGAATTCAGTCATGTATTAAGACAAAAGAACAGTGCAACCCATAACATTGCTAGATATGCAAGACATGTTAACGAGTATTCAGTGTGGATGGAGGATGTTCCTCCACATCTTTTTTCTATAATTCAAGCCAATTCGGCTTCTGTTTGAATAAAATTATAGTGTTGTTTCTCCAAAAATAAAATAGAAGAGCATGTGCCAAACTAACAAGTATTTTAACTATTCATTGAGTGGATTATAAAGGTTTATATAATCTGGGATAATAAAAAAAAATTATTAATTGAAATTGTCATACAAATTGGATTTTAGAACATAAATCCCAATAGATCAACCAATAGAATTCACTACATCCCCTATGCAGAAGTATACAAATGAATGAAATTTATGGTTTGTGTTAGAGCGAGAAGAAGCAACATTATAGCAACAAGAAATGAAATCAATGCCCAAACTAAGATATATTACAATGGTCATCACAAGTGAATTCAAATAACTTTTAGACTTGTATTTTCTGAAACACTTAAACAAGCAAAAATTAGAGAAACAAGATGTATTTGAATTAAAAGATTTCTTCAAGCCGATCGCAGCCATGACAACAGGGGTTGATGGATCAACACAGCAAAGATTAAAACCTAATTAA
>JAOXJQ010137036.1:0-13092 GCA_025762765.1 Quercus bicolor
TTAAATAAAATACCTTTATTTTAAAAAAATAATTTATAAACAGAATATTTAATTTACTTTTTTTTTTTTTTTTTTTTTTTTTTTTGAGAATGAACAGAAGATTTAAGTTGGTTATAAGACAGAGACAAACAAGGGAAAAGTTAAAATTAAATTATATTCTAAAAAGCCACGACGATAGTACAACATGGAGCTAACTAATGAAAGAACTGAGGAAAAATGAAACAAACTAGCCTTTAATTGAAGAGAGATTGTGTGGGAGTACAGAGGTTCATCTCTTTAGGTTCTTTCTAAAATATCATGCCATTGCTCTTGAAATTGAATTTGGTTATGTAAAATCTTGTGAGTTTTGGGCAAATTGTTTAGGTTATATATATATATATATATATATATATATGCCACTACTACTATTTAAGGGGCATTCCCAGTTTAGGATCCTTATTTTTTTGTTCAAAAATGCCCTTACATCCTTATGTTTAAATAGAGACAAAACTAAAGAACAATCTGATAAAAATACAACTCTAACCACCACACACCCTTGGTGCAATAGTCACTTCACAAGTATAAATGCTTGTGGGGTATGAGGGGGTAAGGGTTGGGGTTCAAGTCTCCAGGAGGGAGTTTCATACACATATACACTTAGATTAGGCTAGAATAGGAATTCTATCTTGTATAAAAAAAAAAATTAATAAAATAAAATACAACTTTAACTCCCACTAAAAAATTGCCTAAAGAATAGGGCTACTATCTTGTTGATTTTCAAAAATTTTTTTATCCAATTATAAATTAAATTCTCAAAATAAAAATTATATATATAAAATCAAAACACATTTTTTTTCTACAATATAGGACCACTAAATAAGCTCATGATAAGGCTAGTGTGTGCGTACTAAACTACTCTCACACAAATTACTAGACTCTCTAAAATAGCTCTATCTTTTAGTTAAATAATTTTAAACAAGGAAAACTGTTGTTTAAATACCACAACACATATTTCTACACATTTTTCACCCACACATATTTCCACAAAACTTAAACAATGATACTAGAAATCTGTTACCAAATGAGCTTGTACCTAATTTTAGGTTTTTTTATTTTATCTTTTCTATTAAGCATGAAACTTAGGACACTACCTCTATTTTTTCTTTTCTTTTTTAAGAAGAATCTCTATCTCATTTTTAAATATTATCCCATGTTATTTTACCTCTTTCTTTTTTTTAAAAATACACACAGTTATTTATATATTACTTTTAAACATTGTAACACTGAACCAAGAAAACAAATAAATAAAAATGAGCATTATCGCACGTGCAAAACGTGTGTGATAAGCCTAGTATATATATGTAAGGATGGCAATTTTACCCCACCCTACTCAACCCGCCCCTCCCTGATTCGCCTTGCGCGAGTTTTCCCCACCCGCAAAGGTGGTAGGGTGTGGATGGGGCAAGATTTTAGCCCCGCACCACGGGGCGGGGATGGGTTTAGACTTTTTAAACCCACCCTGGCCCGCCCCTCTCCATCCCCGCCCTACCCCGCTTTGCTAAAGGTTATAATTACAAATTTTTCATACCCTAAAACCCTACTATTTAAACAAACATATCAATATTAGCTTATTTTATTATACCAGATGTGGTTCTCTACCTTTATTTTGTTATATGTTATACTATGATTTTTTTTTTTTAAATTGTCTTGTTAAATGCTTGGATATATTATTCAATTTTTTCTAAAAATTGATTTGATTTGATAGGATAAATTTAGCTGTAATTTCAAGTATATTTTTATTAATGAAATAGGTTTCATTAAAAAAATTATACTAGTTGTAAGGAAAATTAACAAAAAGTAAAGTTTTACATGGTGGGGCAAGGGTTCGCGAGGTCCCAAGGGGCGACAATGGGGTGAGAAAGTTTTCCCCGTCATGTGGGATAGGGCGAGGATGGGGCAAGACAAAACCATACTGGACGGGGATGAAGACCCCATCTTTCGGCTCTACTCCACCCCACCCTGCCCCGCCCCGCTCCATTGCCATCCCTATATATATTTGTATGTGTGTGAGACATAATGAGAAGTTGTCAATGGTCCCAATTTTTTATTAAATTATTTGGTATATCATTTATGAAATGATTCTACTAGTATCACATCCATCTATAAATTTGTCTGCTAGACTCCTTTTTTTTTTCAAAAATTATTAAAATATGCTACTAACTCCACATCTTGAATGTCAAAGGCCTTGTAGTTGAATTAGCACCTCCCCATATACAAATTGTTTGGGGGTTTAAGGGGGAAAGGGTTCGAGTTGCGGGGTTAGCAGCATGTTGTAATTATTTCTCAAAAAAAAAAACTCCACATTTTGAACCCTTCCCTCTCTAGATCCTCAAGCACTTTGTGCATAGGACAATATCAATTTAACTCTAAACTCTAATGCAAACACTTTAAAAACTTTTAATAGTAATTTAATATTTCCTTACGTTATTTATACATCTTTACTAAATATATGATAATTTTCATTATTAAAACTTACTCCACAAAGTTCATAAATAAGTAATAACTGCCCAAGTTCCATGTGATGTGTTTCTTAAAAAGAAAAAATTCCATAAAATGTGCGGTAAATCTTTAATATTTGAATGAATTATCGCATTGCTCATGTATAATATCTATTATGTGGTAAAATATTTAGAGAATTAATTTCAATTATATTATATTTCACTAAAAAAATTGGAGAAATTGAAAATTGTTAAAATTAATATAACTAAAATGCAAATATTTATTTATATCCACCAACATAAGAGGACAATTACTTTTTTTATATTTTTGGTTGTGTGTTACTAAATTATATATATATATATATATATATATATATATTTTACTATGACTTTTGAGTGGAGTTTGTTGTATGTCTTTATGTTAGAACCCATTTCTCTCTTCCTTATTGAAGCGGTAAAAAACAGCATGATGAACCTTCACCACATTGGGCCTAACGAATCCTAGCCCATGGGCCGGCAATAGGTGAGAGCTCTGGGCCTAGCATGACTTAAAATACTTATTATACACGTTTGAAATCCGGTAGAATCCCAAAGGAAATCAGAATCCTAGTACAAAGAGAATTCCAGAAGATACGCGCGTCAATGAAAGACCCTATCTACAAGGAAATGTCTTACCCATCACGTTTGGGATTACTCAAGTAGAGTCCTATAAGGAAAAGACTTCTACATCAAGGAAGAAAGGCCAACCTTCTACTACTATAAAAGCCCTAATACCCTCACAAGTAAAGGTACGCATAATTTCCCCTTCTTTAGCACTCTAGAGTTGAGAATAGTTCTAATTTGACCTTCGGAGGGTATTTGGCCGACACCACACCAGTGCCCTCTGCTAGATCACTTCTTTATTCTTGCAGGTTGTTAGTTCAAGCGTGCAAGGATCATGTAGCTCACTGGTGATTTTACGGCATCATCAGTTGGCACCGTCTGTGGGAAACGAAGAGTTTAGCCAGACTATCGCCTCCCGGACATAAGAGTTGCATAGTACTCACTCGCTCGATGGCTACCACCAATAACGTTCAAGGAGACGAGCCGCCAAGATCAACTGCATTAGAGAGGCTGGTCCAGACTCTCATGGCATCAGTAGAACGACTCACAAAACAGAACCATGATCTGGAGGAGCAGCTACGCCAAAGGGATGCAGGACATAACGTTCAGGAGGAAAACCAAGAAGGTACCAGTGCCGAACGAAGGGACCAAGAGAAGCCAGAGGGCAACAACGCCCTAAGCAGACCAGAGCAGCAAAACATGAGCCTTCCATCCCTCATGGATTCGACCCCTCCACCTATTATCGCGGAGATGCATGCGATAAAGGAGCAAATGGAGGTCATGATGAATGCTCTCAAGGGACGAGTGTCCAATGATCTTGATGACCTAGTAGATAGAACTGATTCACCATTCACTCCATTCCCCTTGCCCCAGAAATTCCGCATGCCCTAGATCGAAAGCTACTACGAGGTCAAGGACCCCCTCGATCATCTAGAGACTTTTAAGACCCTAATGCACCTTCAAGGGGTATCAGACAAGATCATGTGTAGGGTATTCCTGACGACGCTGAAGGGCCCTACGAGGGTATGGTTCAGTAGATTGACACCAAGCTCCATCAATACTTTCAAAGAGTTGAGCGCCTAGTTCACCTCGCACTTCATAAGGGGACATCGATACAAAAGGTCCACCACGTGCTTAATGAGCATCAAGCAGCGAGAAGACGAGACGCTGCGGTCCTACATAACTCGTTTCAACAAGGAAGCCCTTTCAATTGACGAAGCTGACGATAAGATACTTGTAGCTGCATTCACTAACGGGCTGCGGAAGGGTAAGTTTTTGTTTTCTTTATACAAGAATGACCCAAAGACCATGACGGACGTACTTTACAGAGCCACCAAATACATGAACACAGAAGATGCATTGCTAGCCCGCAAAGAGAAACCTAAGAAGAGGGAGAGACAGGAGGACACACAACAAGATAGGGGGCGAAAGGTTGCTAGAACCGGAGATCAACGAGATGAAAGGCACCCTAGACCCCCCACTAGAAAGTTCACCAATTTCACCCCATTAACCACCCCGATAGATTAAGTCTTGATGTAGATCAAAGATGAAGAAGCGCTGACGTTCCTTGGTAAACTAAAGGGAGATCCCAACAAGAGGCCAAGGGACAAGTATTGTCACTTTCACCGAGACCAAGGGCATGACACAGCCAACTACTACAACCTGAAACAGTAGATTGAGGCCCTTATTAGACAAGGGAAGCTATAGAGATTCGTCAGCAAGGAAAGAACCGATCCGCCGTAGGAACAGGCCCCACGATGGGAGAACGAGCGCCCTAGACCACCTATAGGGGACAAAAGAATGATCGTAGGGGGCACAGTTGCAACCGGATCTTCCAAAAAAGCCTGCAAAACCTATCTCAGAATGATCCATAGCATCCAACTTACAAGATCCGTACCCAAGATGCCGCAAATAGATAACCCCGTTATCAGATTTTCAGAGGATGACGCTCGAAAACTTCACCATCCTCATGATGACACACTTATGGTCAGCTTGCAAATAGGGGATTACAACATGCATCGGGTCCTCGTCGACGACGGCAGCTCAGCAGACATCCTGTACTATCCGGCATTCTAGCAAATGAGAATTGACAGGGAATGGTTGACCCCAATGAATGCCCCGCTCGTGGGATTTGGGGGAACGAAGGTGTTCCCCTTTGGCGCAATTACTCTAGCCGTGACGGCAGGTGATTATCCTCAACAGATAACTAAAGAGGTAACTTTTCTCATAGTCGACTACTCGTCCGCCTACAATACCATCCTCGGGCGACCCACTCTCAATTCCTGGAAGGCTGTGACTTCAACATATCACCTGATGATTAAATTCCCAACGGAGTATGGGGTAGGAGAACTGCGAGGAAATCAAATAGCAGCACGGGAATGCTATATTGACATGTTAGAAATGGAGGATCAACAACAAAAAATGTGTATCGGAAAGCAACGAGCTCTAGCAGAGCTGGTTGAAGAGCTGGAAGAGGTGAGACTTGATGACACACGGCCTGAACAGATGACTAAAATTGACACGCTAGCTAGTTGGCTGGTGCGCCAAATGATCACGACTTTCCTCATAAATAACTAAGACGTGTTTGTCTGGAGTCATGAAGACATGCCAGGAATCGACCCCGAAGTCATGGTCCACATGTTAAATGTGTCGCCCTCATTCCCTCCAATTCGGCAAAAGAAACGAGTCTTCGCCCAGGAGCGAGACAATGCCATAGCTGAGGAAGTCCGAAAGTTACTGGAGGCAGGTTTCATCCAGGAAGTATATTATCCTAACTGGTTGGCAAACATCATTATGGTTAAAAAGGCCAACGGAAATTGGAGGATGTGCGTAGACTTCAGGGACCTCAACAAGGCTTGACTTAAAGACAGCTACCCGCTCCTAAGGATAGATACCCTAGTAGATTCGACTGCGAGACACCAGCTCCTAAGTTTTATGGATGCTTTCTCCGGCTACAACCAGATCAGGATAGATGAATCTGATCAAGAGAAGACCTCCTTCGTTACAAGCCAGGGATTATTCTGCTACAAGGTGATGCCTTTCGGACTCAAAAATGCTGGGGCAACATACCAAAAGCTAATGAACAAGATGTTTGCACATTAGATCGGCAGGAACGTACAAGTTTATGTTGACGACATGTTGGTAAAAAACCTGCATGAAGTTGATCACCTAGACGACCTCAGGGAGACATTGACACACTCCGATCATTCAACATGAAGCTGAATCCAAACAAGTGCGCGTTCGGAGTGACAGCCGGGAAGTTTTTGGGCTTCATGGTGTCCCAAAGAGGAATAGAGGTCAACCCATAGAAGGTGCGGGCCATAATGGAGTTGGAGCCACCAATGACAGTTAAGGAGGTCCAAAGTTTAAACAGAAAAATTGCAGCCCTAAACAAGTTCATCTCAAGGGCGACGAACAGGTGTCTACCATTCTTCCGCACTCTAAGGAAATCATTCGAGTGGACGGATGAATGCCAGACGGCATTAAACGACTTAAAGGCATATCTCTCATCTCCACCGTTGCTCAGTCCATCCATGCCTGGAGAAGAGCTTTACCTATATTTAGTCGTTTCACAAGCTGTAGTAAGCGCAACTTTGGTAAGAGAGGAGGATAGATCCCAAAAACCAGTCTACTTTACTAGTCGAGCACTCCGAGGGGCAGAAGAGAGGTACCCTCAGATGGAGAAGTTGGCTTTCGCGTTGATAATCGCGGCGCGAAGACTTAAACCATACTTCCAAGCGCATACCATCGTTGTCTTAACGGACAAGCCATTGAGAAAAGCCATGAGTAGTCCAGAAGTAGCAGGAAGAATGGCTTTGTGGACAATAGAGCTGAGCGAGATTGACATCCAATACCGCCCGCAGACGGCCATAAAAGGGCAGGTAGTAGCTGACTTCATCGCCGAGTTCACTCTCGGAGACGGCCAGGTGGCGGAAGAGAAAGGACAATGGAGTATCTATATAGACGGATCTTTAAATAGACGAGCTGGAGGAGCCAGCATAGTGATCCAAACTCCATAGGGGGACAAGATCCAATGTATGATCCGACTGGATTTCCCTATAACCAACAACGAGGCAGAGTATGAAGCCTTGGTGGTAGGGCTAGACCTTGCAAAGGCTGTGGAAGCAGAAAACATAGTCGTACACTGCGATTTACAGGTGGTAACGAGTCAGATCAATGGTGACTACGAGTGCAAGAACGATAGAATGAAGAGGTATTTAGAAGAAGTAAAATACTGAATCAGCGGCCTCGAAGTCAAATTCATTCAGATGCCAAGGGAAGAAAATGAATGTGCTAACCATCTAGCAAAAACTGGGTCAGCCGAGTTTATGCTTGTCCCCAAACAGGTATTATCATTCGTTCAACTCCCCTCACTTATCGATGATGGAATAAGTATGCAGGAAGTAGACTTTAAATGTAATTGGACTACGCCATTGATATCCTACCTAAAAACCGGTGTGTTACCGGACGAGAAGGGCGCCGCAAGAAAGTTAAAGGTCCAAGCATCACGGTTTGTGCTGATAAAGGACGTCTTATATTAAAGAGGTTTCTCTCGACCGTACCTAAGGTGTTTAGGCGAAGAGGAAGCAAATTACGTGATGAGAGAAGTACACGAGGGGATTTGCGGAAACCACTTAGGCGCGCGATCATTAGTGCACAAGTTGATCCGAGCAGGATACTACTGGCCTACAATGATGAAGGACGCGCAAGCTTATGTCCAGTCCTGCGACAAATGCCAGAGGTTCAACAACTTCATCAGACAGCCATTCGAAGAACTGACCCCTATGACGGCACCCTAGCCATTCGCACAATGGGGACTTGATATCATGGGCCCATTCTCGACAATGATCTGGCAGCTAAAATTCCTGGTAGTTGGCATAGACTACTTCACTAAGTGGGTAGAAGCAGAAGCCTTAGCCACCATCACGAAGAAGAACATCCGAAGTTTTGTCTAGAGGAATATCATGTGTAGGTACGGGATACCCAGAGTACTGGTTTCTGACAACGATAAGCAATTCAACAACAACGCGTTTAGAGACTTCTACTCGAAGCTAGGGATCAAGAATCACTACTCGTCGCCCGCACACCCACAAGCAAATGGGCAAGTCGAAGTCATGAACCGGTCCTTGCTCAAGATAATCAAGACCCGGCTTGAGAGGGCAAAGGGTATCTGGCCGGACAAACTACCAAGCGTCCTATGGGCATACCGGACCACAGCAAGAACACCCACCAGAGAAACACCATTTCGACTTGCATATGGAACTGAAGCTATCATTCTCACAAAAGTGGGGCTCACGAGCTACCGAGTGGAGAGCTACAACGAAGATAAGAACAAAGAGGCCATGCACCTCCAGCTCGACCTAGTGGACGAAGTTAGGGCGGCAACAGAGCAGAGGTTAGCGCGTTATCAGAATCTCATGGCAAAACACTACAACACCAAAGTGAGGCATAGGGACTTCCAGGTAGGTGATCTTGTACTACGGAAAGTAATGGGTGCCGCTAGAGATCCTTTGCAAGGAAAGCTCGGCACCAACTGGGAAGGACCCTACAGGATCGCATCATGACAAAGGAAGGGGACCTACCACCTCGAGACAATGGACGGACAAAAGCTGCATCACCCTTAGAACATGGAGCATCTACGGAAATACTACCAGTAGAGAGAATATGAAAACCAGTGATAATCCCCAATTTCCTAGTTTATTTAATTTTAGCTACAATTACTAGTTTTCCTTTAATAATTTTTGCTACAATATTTTGTGCTGTTTTAAGCCTAAGGGGGCAGGTACTTTTCCTACAAATGCATTTTCTTTTTAAAAAGGAATTATTCAGACACAACCATGTCTTTCTAATTAAATTCAAAAAAAAAAAAAAAAGGATGGATAACTGTAGGTGCAGATGACTACCAGAGTCCACAAAGTGGACGGATCACCCATAGGGTGAGAATATCTACAAAGTCCACAAAGTTGATGGATCACCCATAGGGTGAGAATATCTACAAAATCCACAAAGTGGACGGATCACCCATAAGGTGAAAATATTTACAAAGTTCACAAAGTGGACGGACCACTGATAAGGTTAAAATAGTTAGTCCACAAAGTGGACGGATCACCCATAGGGTGAGAATATCTACAAAGTCCACAAAGTGGACGAATCACCCATAGGGTGAAAATATTTACAAAGTCCACAAAGTGGACGGATCACCTATATGGTGAAAATATTCAATCCACAAAGTGGACGGATCACCCATATGGTGAAAATATTCAGTCCACAAAGCGGACGGATCACCGATAGGGTGTAAATAGTTATAAAATCCACAAAGTGGACGGATTGTCCATAAGGTGATATACAAAGTGGACGGATCACCCTGTGGGTGGAAATACCTACCAAGCCTACAAAGTGGACAGATCACACATGGGTTGGAAATATTTACAAGTCCAAAAAATGGACGGATCATCCTAGATGGGCAGCAGTCAAAGCCCATAAATAGACGGATGAAAGTAAATTACGCTAAGTAGGCGAATCATCCCTGACGTAAGAAAACCCCTTAAGTCAATAAAATGGACAGTTAAAACGAAATCCACAAAATAGATGGGTAGTCCTAGACAAATGGCGTTTAACATGCAAAAACTGCCAGTTGGGTGACGACCAGCCCATAAAATGAACGAATGACAATAAATTCCAATTGGACGGACACAAGCCCGTCAACTACACAGATCGCCCCGTTAGGTGAAAATTTCCAAGTCCACAATAAAGGACGGGATAGGTTACCTAAATATTCAAGTAGGACGAATCGTCTAAAAAAAAAAAATCTATACAAGTCCATAAAAATGGCCAGTTCTCCGTATAATGAACAACTTGAAGAGGATGGATATTTATGCATCATTTAAAAAAATAATAAAGATTGATATAGAAAGCATAAAATTGTAAAATAATGCAATAACGATGGATAAAACCCTCACAAGGTAATTGTTTAATACACAAAATTAAGGACTGATCGTTCTCAAACAAAAAAAAAAAAAAAATCTACATTTTCGGGTCGACATCTTGAACACTTTTTGCTGGAGCTGATTCTCCATTGCCTTGAACTGCCTCTTCAGCGAAGAGGTCGTCTGTGTTCTCTGAGGCAACGGGCAAAGCAGACGTCTGGTCTTGGTCATTGACATTTATCATTGACACGTCCAGTTCAGGGTAGGCTTTCTTAACTTAACGGAGCGCGTCATCAAAGCCTTGAAGGAACGAGCCCCCCAGCTCGCCCAATAAGGCGTCGGAATCACGGTATTCTCGGACTGCTACCTCCTTAGCCTGACGGAGCTTTTCCTGCAAGTCTTTGATCTCTTTTTCTTTGACCTCCAGGGCCTTCCCAACCTCATCCGTCTTTTGCTCAAGCTCTTTCCTTACCTGTTCGGAAAGGTCAAACTTTTTCTCCATAGTGAACTTCCACTTGCTAAGTTGACTCAGCTCACTCTCCGTCTACCCCGCCTTTACTCGAACACGTTCCAGGGCCACCTCACGGTTAAGGCACCGGTCCATTAGGCCCTTCATCATGACCAAGGATTGAAACAAACAAGTTAATAGTGTTAGACAGAAACAAAGTAGAGTGGACGGGCATAAACCGATGGACAAACATTACCTATGCAACAGCAAAGAGACCCGTCTCCCCCATCGCCTCCGTCGAGTGATTACTCAAATCCTTGTAATCCTCAGACGAGATTATAGAAGAAAGCTTCTCCAGGGCGAATTTGGAGTCGTCACGAAGGAGAGGAGGAGGCTTCTCTTGGCTTGTGGACGGAGCCTTCATCAAACCTTTGCCTGACCCATGCTTTACTAGGGTGACAGTCTTGGCACCCTCAACCATTAGCCCGACGACCGGTTCCAGAGAGACTTTCTGCTGCTTAAGTGGACGGTCAGATTTGGACGGAGGCTTTCTTTTTATCGACAAAGTTTTCCCCTTAGGAACCACCTCGCTGGACTCTTTTCTTTTGGTAGCCTGTGCCTTTATCAGGGCCCTCCTCTTAGCATCGTCCATCTCTACAAAGAAGGACGGATAAAGTCATTAACTAAGTTAAAGCCATTTATACAAAATGAAGGTTGACGGACTTACGTCTGTGAATTCTTTTGTTATATCTGACGGCTTCAGGAGTGGGTTTAGGACCGTCACAATACCAGTGAATGGTGTTTGGGTTTACCAACTTTGCCCAAGTCCTTTCTTCCGGCTTGGTCTTCTGAAAAATCTTCTCGAGGAAGCTAAACTCCTCAATACTAACTTGTGGGCACCGTCTACCTACAAAGGAAATGGACGGGTTAGAAGAAAGAATCATGACTGAAGAATATAAAAAGTATTTGCAAATTAGGACGGATGCATACGAGATGAATGTAATACTCCCCAAGTTGTGTCGACGGGCATATACTACGTCTCTCCTGGACGGCTTATCCACTCGTCACCCTCTAGGAAGAAGTAACGACTCTTCCAATCTCTATTTGAGTCGAGTGTTTCAAAAATGACCTTCAACAATGGGCTCCTACTGGCAAAACTATACATTCCCTTGACCTGTCAATTTCGTCTGGATGGTAGCAATGAGGGAATTCACGCACCGTCAGCCTCCTAGCTCCGTCTGTCATAGCACCATAGAGAATCTCCATTACTATGAAGACCCTCCAGGCGTTTGGGGATATCTGGGTGACAGACAGACCCAAATATTTTAAAAGTTCTCTATGTAGGGTACTTAGCGAAAACCTAAGTCTTGCCTTCAGCATCTGCTTGTACACTCCGACACCTTCTACCCCCTTGTAATAACATTTCTCTGATACGTAGGGTAGACGGATTGGAATGTAGCCCGGAATTTGAAAGTTAGCCCTAAAAGTGTTGAAATGTTTCTCTTTGATGAAGGATGTGAATTTATGCACCGTCCACTCTGGTAGCATGATGAACTCCCTAAGTCCATCAGCACCGATGATGAATCCCAATGGTTGATCCTCGCCGTCATCAGACGTATCTTCTACTTCAACCATCTCCATATCCTTATTTGTTGAGGACAAGGAAGAGGCGGACGGACTCCTCTCTTCGCTGGGACTCTCTGGTTCTTTATGACCGGACGGGTATACTTTCTCGTATTCCACCCTGTCACGAACTACTGATTGATTACTTGACGCACTAGATATTGCCTACAATTGACAATAAAACTTAAGACTGACGGATCTAGTAGTGACTGACGGGTGTGTAGTTCTAGAAAAATGTAAGCACAAAATGAAAGACTTGGAAAAAAATAATAATAACAATACTCACCACTCTCTGAGTAACGAAAAGTCAACGGTTGTATAGTTAACGGGTACAGATGTTCGACAGAGTGCTCTGACAAGGTTGACAATGGCGCTTTGACAATATGTTTTGGCTGAAAAGTGTAGAAATGAGGGAGGAGAAGTGTGTTATATATATGTGAGATGCACGGAAGACGAAGCGACGCTTCAATTCGGTACAAAATCCAGTCAAAAAGGGACACGTGGCATGCCTCATAAATGCTTGACAACCTGTCAACAAATGTTTGCAGTTCATGTCCTCTTGAAGAACCATCAACTTCAATAATCTTCAACTGTCAACTTCAATAATCTTAAACCGTCAAACCTAAATAATCTTGGACCGTCAACCTCAATTAAAATTGAACCGTCACCTTACTGGTCCATCCTCCTAAATCATGACGGACCATAGGGTGAAGGGGGCAGCTGAAGGGGTATAAAATAGCATGACGAACCTTCACCACATTGGGCTTGACGAATCCTAGCCCATGGGCCGGCAATAGGTGAGAGCTCTGGGCCTAGAATGACTTAAAATACTTATTACACACGTTTGAAATCCAGTAGAATCCCAAAGGAAATCAGAATCCTAGTACAAGGAGAATTCCGAAAGATACACATGTCAATGAAAGACCCTCTCTACAAGAAAATGTCTTGCCCATCACGTTTGGGATTACTCAAGTAGAGTCCTATAAGGAAAAGACTTCTACATCAAGGAAGAAAG
>JAOXJQ010137062.1:0-13086 GCA_025762765.1 Quercus bicolor
AGAAACCAAAATACAAATGACAACCCGAAAATCACTTTATCATTTTAAGAAAATAAAGTGGCCCTAAAAGAGAAAATTGTGTTAAGTGTAATTATGATATTATGTAAGAGAGGCATTATATAGCATGGTTACATGACCCAAAAAAATATCCATGAAAATATTATAATTTTTTAAATTAAGTGCTTAAAACTGCCCAAGTTCTTCGAAATTTGACAACCACAAAACCCTCAACTCTGCTAAGGTTGGGCACTTTTGTGATTTAGTCGTTCGTGCTTAAAACTTAAAAGGGATAGCAAATTTTCGCAAAAAGCATATGGAAGGGTAGGTGCATACTGCATAATCTATCGCAATTTTTTTTTTTTAATAATTTAATTATTTTAAATTTCAAACTCAAATTCTTCTGGACTTTTCCATATTGATTGGTGTGTTCTAAATTTATATATATCTCTCTCTTCTTTGGCATTATATATCTAAGATTCATAAGCATTGATTGTGGGGCAACCAAAGATTACTTGGATGATGGCACTGGTATATTTTACAACTCAGATACGGATTTTATAGATGATAAGGATAAAAGAGATTGATCACAAAAGATAAGCCGACGGTTTATAGGTGACGGGATCTACTGAGTCGTCAGCTCCCATTTAATGACTGACGACGGGCGAGAGTTATAGGGAGAGGCACCAGAGACATCCAAAGGCTGACGGGATCATAAAGCTGAAGGGATCCTGAAGTTGACGGGATGAAGACTGAAGGCATAATGTAAGCTGACGGCACTAGTCAAAGAATGCTTGCTAATCACGTTTGCGTGTATAAGGAAGCGACTTGCCCTCCACGTTTTGAGAAACCTAAGAGGGATTCCTATATGGAAAGGATCCCGCAAAATACACCCAAGAAGACTCCTATAAGGAAAAGACTTCTACTTCAAGGAAAAAGGGTCAACCCCTACTACTATAAAAACCCAAGCACCCTCACGAACTAAGGTATGCATAATTTACCATTTTTAGCACTCTAGAGTTGTGAGAATAGTTCTGACTTGACCTTCGGAGGGTATTTGGCCGGCACCACATCGGTACTTTCTGCTAGGTCCTTTCTTTTTGCTGTGTAGGTGCTGTTTGGAGCGCGCGAGGACCGTGTGGCTTACTGGTGATATTTTCGGCATCATCAGTTAAAGCCATCTGTGGGGAACGTGTAGTGTAAAGTCATATTATCGCTTCCCGGACAAAAGTTGCATGGTGCTCACTCGCTCAATGGCAACCGCTAACGACATTCAAGAAGAGAAACCACCCACGACCTCCCTCGAGAAGCAAGTTAAAACTCTCGCCGCTGCCGTGGAACGCCTCACCAGGAAAAATCGGGACTTGGAAGAACAGCTGTGCTAGAAAAACGCAGCACTGGACAACCAAGGAGCAGATCAAGAAGGAACCAGCGCTGACAGAAGGAATCAAGAGGGACCCCAGGCCAGTAACGCTCTAAGCAGACCATAGCGTCAGAACGTGAGCCTCCCTTCCCTCGCAGATACGGCTCCGCCACCTATTATCGCAGAGATGTAGGCGATGAAGGAACAAATGGAAGTTATGATGAACGCTCTTAAGGGACGAGTGTCCAGCGATTTTGACGACCTCGTTAATCGAACTGACTCACCATTCACTGCGCCCGTCAACTCTTTCCCTCTGCCAAGTAAGTTCTACATGCCGCAGATAGATAGTTATGACGCGATCGACGAAGCCGACGATAAGATACTTGTTGCAGCATTCACGAATGGGCTGAAGAAGGGTAAGTTTTTGTTCTCCCTGTATAAAAACGACCCAAAGACCATGTCGGAAGTGCTTTACAAGGCCACAAAGTATATGAACGCCGAAGACATGCTGTTAGCCCGAAAAGAGAGGCCCAAGAAAAGAGAAAGGCAGGAAGACACCCGGTAGGACCAAGGTCGAAAGAAAGTAAGGACAGGAGACCGAAGGGATGAGAGGCGCCCTAAGCCCCTGGGGGGAAGATTCACAAGCTTCACTCTGTTGACCGTCCCGATAGATCAAGTCCTAATGCAAATCAAGGACGAAGAGGCTCTGACATTCCCTGGAAAGCTGAACAGTGATCCCAACAAACGTTCTAGGGATAAGTATTGCTGCTTCCACCATGACCATGGTCACGATATGGCTGATTGCTATGACCTAAAGTAGCAGATCGAGGCCCTTATTAGACAAGGAAAACTGTAGAAGTTCGTTGGCAAGGAGAAAACAGATCCACTCCCA
The DNA here is from genome assembly GCA_025762765.1 of Quercus bicolor. NCBI lineage: Eukaryota > Viridiplantae > Streptophyta > Magnoliopsida > Fagales > Fagaceae > Quercus > Quercus bicolor. The sequence goes on from JAOXJQ010137062.1 coordinate 2,253, forward strand.
CAAGACCAATACCCACGACGGGATAATGAGCGGTCGAGACTCTCGATAGGGGACATAAGGATGATCGTAGGAGGAACGGCTGCCGCCGAGTCATCCAAAAAGGCCCGCAAAACCTACCTTCGGATGGTACAAAATGTTTAGCTGACGGGAGCCATGCCAAAGATAGCGCGAAGAGAAGGCCCCATTATCAGGTTCTTAGAAGAGGATGCGCGACGCCTTCACCATCCACATGATGATGCGCTCGTCGTCAGCTTACGGGTAGAAGACTACAACATGCACCGGGTGTTAATCGACAACGGCAGAACAAAGGCTCGCTAGGTACCAGGACCGCATGACTAAACACTACAACTCTCGGGTCCGACACAGAGACTTCCAAGTTGGAGATCTCGTTCTTAGAAGGTCATGGGCGCCGTTAGGGACCCTACCCAAGGGAAGCTCGGCCCCAATTGGGAAGGACCTTACCGAGTTATGTTGTGGCAGAGGAAAGGCACTTACCAACTGGAGACGTTAGACAGACAGAAGCTGCCACACCCATGGAACACCGAGCACCTATGAAAGTATTACTAGTAGAAGCGGCAACATGAAGACCAACCTTTTTTATTTATATTTCAGCAAATTTTAGTCTTACTCCTCAGCTTTATCATTTTCTTTAGTTTTTTGCAACAATACCTCTTTTTCATTTTAAGCCCAAAAGGCAGGATTTGGTTTTAGAATTACTTTTATTTACAAATGCATGGCAATAAGAGGAGTTTATTCAAAATTGTTGAAGTATCTATTTTAGAAATCTACAGTTTAAAGTCCACAAAAGTGGACGACTAAGTTCACAAAAGTGAATAACAGAAGTAAACGACTAAGTCCATAACGCATGGACTATCATCATACGGACAAGGTTCTAAAACCAACGGGCCTACAAAAGATGACAAGCTCATCAAACCCATGACAGATTAAAGCTAAAAAGCTGACGGTCCCACCTAATAGATGAGGCTATCATCATATGGACAAGGTTCTAAAACCAATGGGCCTACAAAGATGACAAGCTCATCAAGTCCATGACAAACTAAAGCTAAAAAGCTGACGGTCTCACCAAACGGATGGGGTCATTGTAGAACCAACAGGCTTACATTAAGTCCATAAGATGATTGGAAATTAGAAAATTGACGGCCACATTAAAGTAAGTAAAGTAATAAAAATGGTGACAATTGACAGGCGAAGCTGCAAAGCCAACGGGCTACAAGCGACGGAGCCATTACTTGGATAATGCAACCAAGCTGACGGATCTTGAAAAATGACGAACAAGGTTGAAAATCCAAGGGGAAAACCTGTGAAACTGACGAGATAAGAAGTCGCAGAAAGGCTATACCGACGGAGTCTCCCAACTAGTTCAAAAAACTGACAGGGTTCCCAAAACAGACGGGAATGTTTACTAGGACTTCGTCTGGCACAATCACTAATTAAAAAATATGAAAGCGACGGGAATAACATGCCATGTAATAAATGCAGCTGTATATAAACAAAAGCCCGAGAAAACCAAACGGGCACTTAAACAATTGTTTGCAAAATGATTAAAATACAATGATTGTTTGCAAAATGATTAGAATACAAGGTTAAAATACAAATAAAAAGAACTAAGGAACAGGAGCGTTAGCAGGCCTCCCGTCAGCTTGTTGACTTTCAACGTCTACAATCACAGCCGGAGTATTGGAAGCAGGAGTAGGAGGGTTTGCAGCAGGCTGGGCTAGAACAACGACACCGTCAACCTCCGGAGTAAGATTAGGCTCAGAGGAGCCGTCATCTCCATCACCCATTGTAATTCTAGACAGGTCCAGCTCTAGGAATGCCGACGCGACCTGTTTAAGGCAATCGTCAAACCCAGTGCCATAATAATCAGCACAAAAGCCAATGAATGATTGCGTCGCTTTAAAGTCTCGAACCGCGTCAGCCCCAGCCGTCTGTACCTTTTGGCCTAGATCCATCACCTCCCCCTAGAGCTTTTCATTCTGACTGTTAGCCTCTGCCAGTTTCTCCTTGACTTCCTTTAACTCTTGGTTTAGCGTGTGGACGACATCCTTGTACTGCCCCTATTCATTCATCAGATTTGTATTATGCTTCCAGACCTGGGTGACGACTCCCTCCTTGGCGACGCAACGATCCTGAAGGGCCATAACGCGCACCAAGGCCTGAGAAGAGAACACAGACGTCAGTCAGAGTTTATCAAAATAAAATAAAACCAATAAAAAGGTAGCAAGCATACCCTGGTGAGATCAAAAAGGGCTGACGCCCCTAAGTCATTCGTCCCCAATAAATCACAAGGCCTTATGTCCGTCGGTTTTATGAAGGATACAACCTCCCCGACGGCATAATCCTTATGGGTCAAGAGGCAGCAGGGACCCTCATTGACGGGACCGGAGGAAGTCATTACCCCCTTGCTTGCACCATAGCTTGGCATAAGAGGGGGTTTTTCCTTTAGAGCACTATCCCCAGGAGTGACGACGGCCTTCTTAGACAGACGATCATCACTTCTGTCGGGCTTCCTCTTTGCAAGCTTAGCAACGGTCTTAGGGGTTGACGAGGTTTGCCCCCCTACCTCCTTTGTCCTCTTCTCCTCCTTCTGACGAGCTGCGGCAGCCCTCACCCTCTGTTTAGCAGATTCCATCTCTACACAAAAAAAAAAAAAAAGAGAAAAAAGTTAGAACAATAGACGGAGGAGTAGACTGACGGAGCTAATAAGAAATCTACTCACGTTGGCGAGAAAATTAGTCCAACTTTTGAGCTTCAGCTGACGGTTCTGGACCCCCACAGTATAAATGAATAGTGTCAAGGGTGATCAAATCCCTACACTTACATTCCTCCAAAGGGATTTCCAGAACCCGATGGATGAACTCCTCCTGTTCGTCGGTTATGTGGGGACGGGTATGAGCTGAGAAGAAAAAAGAGAAAGAATGTTAGTAGCTTCACTTCAAAACGAAAGGAACATGGTTGACGGTATTAGCCTGAATCCCTGACAAAAGCTCAAGTGTTGTCAAAATAACCATGGGGCATCGTCACCCATTTTTCCTGACGGCAAACCCAATCCGTCCCCTCAACAAAGAAAAACCTACTTTTCCAGTTCCTATTGGAATCTGGGATATCTGATACCAGCCTCAAACTTTTCTCTTGGGCATTAAAATGGTATGTCCCCTTAGGCGAGGCAATGTAATAGGGTTTGTAGCAGTAAAAGAATTCATCCAAGGTATGCTGACGGTTTCCTCCACTAAGTCGACCCCACAGGATTTCAGCACCTATGAAAGTTCTCTAAGCATTCGAGGCGATTTGAGTGACGAACAGACCCAAAAAATCAGCCAGCTGATGGTGTAAGGCCGTCAGCGGCAATCTCAGACCCGCAGCAAACATGGCAGCATACATGCCAACGTCAGCGGTTCTCCCTGAGTAACATCTCTCATTCTTTGTAGGGAGACGGATCGAGATATGGTCTGGAATTTGGTAATGAGCGTGCAACTCCCTAAAAACCTTTTCACTCATCATAGGTAGAAACTTGTTGACAGCCCAATCCTCAAGAAGAATAAAAGGACGGTTATCCCCCGGACCCTCTGAGGTCCCTCCACTGGATTCCTCATCACCGTCACTATCATCCCTGTCAACATCGACGTCATCCTCGTCAACATCAACATCATCCCTGTTAACATTAACATAATCCCCGTCACTTCCATTCTCTCCTCTTCCCTTTTCTACTTCATCCTTACCCCCCTCAGTATAACCCTTATCACCGTCAGGAGATTGGGCCAACGTCTCCCTCTTTGACGAAGGTGAGAAGTCCTCTGACTCATCACCAGAACCAAAGGCCTTGTCGTAGCCCGCTCCTTTGCGGACTGACGACTCCTCACACGACGCGTCACTTGACATCTAACTACCTACAAGTGACAGATCCGATCTAAGTACCTAAGGTGACGTCCTCACTAAAAAATTATTCAGGTATAAGTGAAAATGAAAGAGAAGAGGAGATAGAACTTACTAGTAAGTTGACCTTCTGGAGAAGAACGGCTTCAAGGATAGCAACGGATAAGCTGACGGAAGTAAAGGATGAGTTGACGAAATTAAGGGCGACGGTCTTTCTCTCTCAAAGATTAGCAAGGATGAAATAGAGAAAATGAGGAGGAGATGCCACTTATATATGGAATAGAAGGGCGCGGAAGACGAAGCGACGCCCTCGTCAGAAGCAAAGCCAATGAGAACACGCCACCTGTCCAAAGCATTAAATGCACGACGGCTCGAGGAGACCCATGTAAATAATTTTCCCGCCTCCTTAAAGAATATAACAATCAACAAAAACGTTAACTCCATAACCCGTCAGTATAAAAAGTGACAGAAATATGGAGTGGGGGGCAACTGATAAGGATAAAAGAGATTGATCACAAAAGATAAGTCGACGGTTTATAGGTGACGGGATCTACTGAGTCGTCAGCCCCCATTTAATGACTGACGACGGGCGAGAGTTGTAAGGAGAGGCACCAGAAGCATCCAAAGGCTGACGGGATCATAAAGCTGAAGGGATCCTGAAGCTGACGGGATGAAGACTAAAGGCATAATGTAAGCTGACGGCACTAGTCAGAGAATGCTTGCTAACCACGTTTGCGTGTATAAGAAAATAACTTGCCCTCCACGTTTTGAGAAACCTAAGAGGGATTCCTATATGGAAAGGATCCCGCAAAATACGCCCAAGAAGACTCCTATAAGGAAAAGACTTCTACTCCAAGGAAAAGGGGTCAACCCCTACTACTATAAAAACCCAAACACCCTCACGAACCAAGGTGCGCATAATTTATCCTCTCTAGCACTCTAGAGTTGTGAGAATAGTTTTGATTTGACTTTCGGAGGGTATTTGGCTGGCACCACACTGGTGCTCTCTGCTAGGTCCTTTCTTTTTGCTGTGCAGGTGCTGTTTGGAGTGCATGAGGACCGTGTAACTTACTGGTGATATTTTCGGCATCATCAATAGATACTGGGAAAAATTCCATATCCCCTGACAACCAATTTTCAGATCATAATTTTGGGCGGCAAATGATAAATCTGAGAAGCTTTCCACAAGGAAAAACGAATTGTTACACTTTGAAACCTGAACAAGGAAAAAATAGTAATTATCTCGAAGATGATTCATAGAATCCTATTCCAATGGAAAGAACAAATTCAGGATTTTAAGCTAGCGGTGGTCGAAGTATAGAGAAATAAAAATCTTCAAATAGGCATCCATGTAGTATTAAAAAACTATAAATTCACAAAATCATTATTTCTATAAATTCACCACACCGGTGCTCTCTGCTAGGTCCTTTCTTTTTGCTGTGCAGGTGCTGTTTGGAGTGCATGAGGACTGTGTAGCTTACTGGTGATATTTTCGGTATCATCAATAGATACTGGGAAAAATTCCATATCCCCTGACAACCAATTTTCAGATCATAATTTTGGGCGGCAAATGATAAATCTGAGAAGCTTTCCACAAGGAAAAACGAATTGTTACACTTTGAAACCTGAACAAGGAAAAAATAGTAATTATCTCGAAGATGATTCATAGAATCCTATTCCAATGGAAAGAACAAATTCAGGATTTTAAGCTAGCGGTGGTCGAAGTATAGAGAAATAAAAATCTTCAAATAGGCATCCATGTAGTATTAAAAAACTATAAATTCACAAAATCATTATTTCTAAATACATTAAGATGCAATCATCTACCAACAAAGACAAAAACAAAAACAAAATAATGTTTAAAAAAAAAAAAAAATACTAGGCTGGCTAGGATTTTTATTTTATTTTTGAAATTAGAACATTCACAGGTGGTGGTGCTAAAACTTTTAGCTTTTAGCATATCAAAAAGTTACTTTATCTATTTTATCACCTCACTTTACAATACACCCAATATCAAATGTTCTATTTTTTTATCACTTCATTTAAAATAATATAAACAACTCATTAAAATAATAAAGGAAGAGAGAGAATTTGAGTTCTTTAATTGAAGGAAGAGATATAATCTTAATAAAATATAGTATTTTATTTATAACAACTTCCTACGGCCAACTAGTATTTATACTAGTTTACTATAGTTGGACAAATTTAATTTTAACTTTTCTTATAACACATGGTTTTTTGGTTCTTTGGTGATAAAGTAGTTTTTTTTTAACTAAAATACGTACAATCACCAATGTAAATGTTTTTATTATTTTTTGTTAAGTTTTTAGGTTGGATAGTTGCCATTTGGATTAGACTAGCTAGGTTGGTTGGGGAAAATACGGGCCTAAATTTTTGGAAGGGGCCCAACTACAAAATTAAAATATATAATAACTATATATATATATATATATATATATATATATAATGGACCCAAGGGGGCTGGGTCCCCTTAGGCTTCCACTTGGATCTGTCCCTACGTACAAGTTTAGAGTTATTTTGGTAAATTTCTAGGATTAGGAATATTTTGATTATTTGGAAGTTTCAGGAGTATTTTGGCATAATGCAATTAATGCTAACATCATAGGGCATTGTCTTTGAATTTTTAAATGCTAACGTTTTAGGTTGGAAGTAGCAAAATCACTTAAAGGAGGAAACGTTGACGTTTTGATAAGGGATACTTAGATAATTAAGCCGGTCAAGGACTGCTGTAACAGACTTATTTTCCCACTCTCCCTCTCTCTATTTTGCTAAGCTATATTGTAAAAGAGAGAGTAATTGTAAAGATTTAGATTAGCCATTTGCAATAATAGAATTTCCATTTTTCTTTAGAAAACTTTTCAATCATTGATAGTAAGACAACTCATCAAATGAATATCTTCTATTATTTTCCAATTTGTTCCATTTCTCTTATTTGATTTCCCTGCAACACATAGAAACCTCTCTAAAATAATAGAATCTTTTACATCATTTCAATTGTTTTTTTCTAACTTTTTAATCAACCTTTATAATATTTCAGCTCTTTACTTTTAATGTCATTTAAATTTCAACTCTTTATTTTTAATATCATTTAAATTTCTGCAATTTACTTTCCTTGCAATTTATTTTCTATACTTTATTACTGTTGTCCCTTTACTTTTCTCTTCATTAATGTTGCCCTAAAATAAATATGCTTGGGTAAAACAACTCCTCTACACACTATTCTAAGGGATTGCTTCACCTTTTTTCTTTAAAAAAAAAAAAAAAAATCTTTTCTAACAAACCTATTTTTTTTTTTTTTAAAGTTTTTAAAAAAAAAACTTTTTTATTTTTTTATTTTTTAAGAAAAGGGGGAAATCTGAAATTGATATGTTGAAAAATAAATATTTTCAAAATGTTTTTTCTACACAAAATTTGTTTATTCCAAAAAAAAATGCTTCTAAAAAAATAAATGTGTCTTTATCATGTTAAAAAAAAAAAATTTTCAAATAGTTGTTACAAAAAAAAAAAAAAAAAGTGTTTTCTTTTCCTTCTTAAAGAAAGCCAAATTTTTGCCAAAAAAGAAAAAAGAAAAAAAAAGAAATTTTTTAAAAGGAATGCGTTTTTACCACGTTAAAAAAAATGTTTTCAAAGAATGTTTTCTTCCATTTTCATAAAATAAATCCGAAATTTTGGTCTAAATAAAGAAAAGGGTTTTTTTATTTTTTATTTTTTATTTAAATAGTCTTTACTTCGTTGGATTTCCTTTTAAAAATAAATGCAGGTCTTTAGTAAAAAATGTTTTTCTCAAAACTTCTCAATAAAATCTTTTCTAAAAAAAAGTGTGCTTTTTCAAAACAATAAAAGTTAAGGTTGTAACTTTCTTCATACATTTTAATTTTAAGCCTTTCTTAGAATAGTTGTAGTTAAGGATTTGTGTTTCATGGCTCATTCCCTTAAGTCCTTGAACAACCGTTAAGGTTACATTGTCCCAATCTTTTTCTTTGGCACTAATGAACTTTATTTGTCATCTTTTTTGCATGATAAAAATGAAAAAAAAAAAAAAATGTGGATGACAACAATATGCTATTCTTCCAAGTCCCTTTCTTTTTGTTGTGTTGTTAGCTTGTTTACTTATAATAGCTAGTATTCACATGCTATGTATATATATTAAATATTCTATTCACATGTCTTTGTATTTATTTTGAATGTTCTCTATGGGTTCCAGTTAGTTCCACTGGTAAAATCTCTGATTATTGTATAAAAGATATAGGGTTCAATTCCCGCCTACATCAAAAACTGATTAGTGGATTTGTCTGATAATAAAGAGCTATCATCAGGAGCAAATGCCATAGGTTGAAACTCTCTAAATTTTTTTTTTTTTTTTTGAATGTTCTCTCACATACTACCTACATACATGTCTTGATTGTAAATATTCTTTAGAGTTAATATTCACATGTTAGTTATATGGTAAATATTTATTCACATGTATATATGTATATTCTTTGCAAAGACCTTTAAAAAAAAAAAAATCAAGATGCCAAGTATTTTTTTTTCCTTCATAAAAAGATAACATTTGAAATAAATTAAAATGAGGTACAAGTATTTTATTTCTTCATAAAAAGATAACGTTTGAAATAAATTAAAATGAGATACTATCTTCGAATAGACATTGTGGGGTATCCAACACTTTCCCCACATGTAACCAAACTTCCAAGTCTATGATTTTTAGTTCTAGACTTTTTGGTTTGCCTCAATTGATGAACCCCTAAAATTTGGTTTAGTTAATTAGGTAATCTAAAATGTATTCGACCTCTAGGTAACCAATCACAACTAATAAAAAACCAATGAATGGTGGCAACTCCTAAAATAAAAGTAAGAAAAAGGGACTCATACACACACACCCTACTCTAGAGACATAAGCACATAAGAGTCATATCGCCAAGGACTCAATGTGCGATAAAAGTCGAAAAACTTAATTTTTGGGGTCGTCCACACTTGTCGCAAATTAAACCATAGTTTTAATGTGTCATAGTTTTAAATGTATCACTTTAAAGTTTAAATTCTATATTAGATACTTCTTGCCTTATTTATACACAAAAGAGAAAATAAAATGAAATGAAATGAAACCCTTTAGTCTATTAGTTCTGAATTAATTACCTTATTACCCTAAGGTAAGAATTCTCCCCCTAAGGAAAATTTTCCAAAAAAAAGGTGCTTATTTTATTTATCATAACAATAAAATTATATAAGTATTTTTTAGGACTTTCCTCTTAATATATAGTAGTTTTTTTATTAAAAAAAAAAAAACTTCATAGTTAACAAATTGCTATTTAAAAGACTGTCAATTTTATTTTTATTAAAAAAAGAAAATATTAACTAATGCCATAAGGACATTGGCTTAAGAACTATTTTTAAAAATATTTTATGGGAAAAATGATATAGTAATTAATTTTTTTTCCCATGAAAGTGGTTTTAAAAATTTCTTAATATAGTTTATTATTAATTTCTCTAAGTACACCCGTTAACATGATTCTTAAAAAATAATTATCTATTTGTGTTATTTTATTTTATTTTTTTGGCTGAACTGTCTATTTGTGTTAGTATTACTTGGTGGAGGACTACGTGTATCAGTGAATTTTAAATAGGACTTCCAAGTTCCAAGGTAGGAGACTCCTAGGCCTAAATTCAAGATCCCCATATCACAATACTGAGGATAAATCCCAAATGTTGGGGGTTTAGCGTGATTTGGGAACTTTTTGAAGAGTATAGGACAATGTTTTGCTTTCTTTTTGTTTTGTTTTTTTGTTTTTGTTTTTGTTTTGGTTTTTTTGGTTTTTTGTTTTTTTGTTTTATTTTTGTTAAGAACGCCGAGTCCGAGTCCAAGAGTAGGATAAAAGTCATACAAAGCAAACATCAATTTTTGACTTTAGGCCCAGGCCCAGAGAGTAGGTTTCAGCCCGACATTTATGCATTTAAGTTGAAATTGTTGTGGGGGACCTTATATAACTTTACCAGATCATTGGGTCTAGGGTGTGGTTAGATGTTTGAAATTTGACGTTGAGTAGGGACTACAAATGAGAAGGAGAGGACTGAGTCTCAAATTTATTTTACATGCTATATATTATGTCATGTTATATAATTTTGTAAAAAAATTATTAACATGTTCAACATGCAAAGAAGTATTTTATAAATAGATAGATGTCTAAACCCTATATCAAGCTTAATAAATGTGCTAATAGTAACAAAAATATTACATTTTTTACCTACCAAAATTAAAAGCAAAGTGTAAAAGGAAAAATGAACTATCATGGCTTAATCTCCTAAGCATAGGATTCCCCCCTAAAAAAATATCCTAAGCATGTTGTAAAAAATGTGAATTTATTTGACACTTTGGTTAAGTCATGAGAGAACCACATCAATTTAGTTTCCTTTTAAAATATTTTAAGTGCTTGGAGTTGAGAGTCAAAACAAGATTGTGAACTATGAACCATTATTTTATTTTATTTTAAAAAAAAAAGGCTTTGAAGAGGTAATTTGACAGATCGTGAGTTCAAAATGAGAAAAAAAATATACAATATAAGGGATCTCCCCCCAAAAAAAAAAAAAAAAATCCTCCCCTTTTTCCTCATCTTCTTTGTAACAATGAAAGATTATTAGAGCAATTCCAAATGATTGAAGATGATTCATAGAATCCTATTCCAATGGTAAGATCAAAACATTGTCAGGAATTTGTTACTTATATAGTTTAGGGGTCTTTTGGTAAGTTTATAAGTTTAGGGGTATTTTAGTTATTTAGAGGTTTCAGGAGTATTTTGGCATAATACAATTAATGCTAACGTTGTAGGATGTTTTAGCACATAAGTGGAGATTCTAGCCTTTTGCCCTTAATTTTGAAAAAAATTAGCAATATGCCCCTTTTTCGAAACTATATAGGGATATG
>JAOXJQ010137073.1:0-13085 GCA_025762765.1 Quercus bicolor
CATTGATGTAGTGCGTTTCTTGTGAGATGAGATGCTAAAATAGCTTTTTTAAGTTTTTAGCATTCTTAATGTGAATGCTCTTAAGGTTTTGCATAGAGATGACAATTTTTCCCTGGCCCCGCTTAACCCGCCCCTCCCTGCTTCGCCCTGCATAGATTTTTCTCGCCTCGCAAAAGTGGTGGGGTAGGGATGGGCAAGATTTTAGCCCCGCACCACAGGCAAGGCGGGGATGGATTTAGACTTTTTAGACCCACCCCACCCGCCCCTTCCCGTCCCCGCCCTACCCCGCATTGCTAAGGGTTATAATTGTAAATTTTTCATACACAAAAACCCTACTATTTAAACAAACATATTAATATTAACTTATTTTATTCTACCTAATGTGGTTCTCTATCTTTATTTTATCATGTGTTATACTATGAGATTTTTTTTTTTTTTTTTTAATGATTGTCTTATTAAACACTTGGATATATTATTCAATTTTTTCTAAAAATTGTTTTGATTTGATGTGATAAATTTAGTTGTAATTTCAAATATATTTTTATTAATGAAATAGGTTTCATTAAAAAAATTATACTAGTTGTAGGGAAAATTAACAAAAAATAGAGTTTTATGGGATGGGATGGGGTGGGGTGGGGCTTCGCGGGGCCCTAAGGGACAAGGATAGGGAAAGGAAACTTTCCCCATCATGCGAGGTGGGGTGGGGATGGGGCAAGACAAAATCTTGTGGGGTGGGGGTGAAGACCCCCTCCTTCAGACCCGCCCCACCCCATTGCCATCCCTAGACTTTTGCACCATAAAATATAAGTACTTTTAAGGTATGTTAGGTGTAATATGCACTGTAATATAATAATTATGAGAAATGTTATATTATCAACATTTTCTTAACACTTTTATAATAAATTCTGTAGCATGTTGTTATCGGCTTTTAATGGTGAGTAATAAAGTAATTTCAGTAATGGATTCAAATTAAAAGCTTATAACAAATTGCCACATGAGATTTATTGTAAAAATGTTATGAAGTTAGTATTTCTCAATAATTATTCATATGATTTTGTTATTTTTTAGTTTGGCTATATTTTATTACAGGGAATAGTAATTCATTATAAATAGTTATTCTTCAAAATGAAGAATAATTATTCCTCCCTAAAAGATTATAATAGTTTTTTCTTAGTAGATGGAATAATTTTTAAAATTAATATTGTAGGGGTGATAGGCCTAGAAGTACATATCTATGTATATATTGGGCCAGGGGCCCAATCCGAGGACAATAAGTGCTCGTTTGTTTCAGCTTTTAGAAGCTAAAACGCGCTTTTTGAAACTGAATTTATAAAATGTGCGTTTGGTAAATTTTAAAAGTTGTGTTTTCTAAAAAAGCTACGTTTTCATTTGTGAAGGAAAAGTGCGTTTTGCGAAAGCAGCCCTGAGGTCCATTGCATAAAAGCACTGGTGTGTTTCAAGTTACCGTTGTGCAAATTTCCCAAAACCCAATTTTATCCCTTTATTTATAACACAATTTTACAAAGGAACCCAATAATGAAAAAAAAAAAAAAACCGAGCTAACCCATTTCTACCGCATGTTGTTGGCAGTAGGGAAGAGATCAAGCAGCAATAGGGAGGAAGACAAGTGGCGGAGAAGGCAAAGATCAAGCACTTATCTAACCCATTCCTCCCTTTTGGATTTCCCCCTCTATCTTTGTTTGATGAGAATTAAATGGTGTGGTGTATGTGACCTTTAAGTTTGTGTGTTTTGATGGGATAGAGGGAAAGAAACTTGCAGACGAAGTGGTAAGAGAAAAGAGAGAAAGGAAGAAGAAAAAAAAAGAAAAAAAGAGCTCTGCGACAACTGGAATGTTTTGAAGGAAGTGGTAGGGAAAAAGGGGAAATAAGGAAAAAGAAAAAGAAAAAGAAAGGTGGAACATTCTGGAGGAAGTGGTGGGGAAAAAGGGAAAAGGAGGAAAAAAAGAAAAAAGAAAAAGAAAAGTGGAACGTTTTGGAGGAAGTGGTAAGGGAAAAAGGAAAAGAAGGAAAAAAGAAAAAAAAAAAGAAAACTGGAATGTTTTGGAGGAAGTGCTAGGGAAAAATGGAAAAAAAGAAAAAAAGAAAAAAAGAGAGAAGGGTACATTTGTGGAGGAGAATAAAAGAGTGGAAAAAAAAGAAGAAAAAAGAAGAAGGAAATATGGATGAAAAAAAGAGTAAAGAAATAAAGGAAAAATAAAATAAAGAATGAGAAATTAAAATTGAGAAATGCTATCACAATATTTTCACAATAAATTTTAAATGGTAAGTTATTATTAGTTAATATTAGTGAGAAAAAAATAATTTTTTTTAGAAATCTTGAAAGATCTTTTTAGAAAGTTTTATAATAAAAAAAAAATTAGAAAGTATTTTCACAGTACTTTATATATACATTTTCTTTTTTGGTAATTTATCACTCAAATCGCCACTTTTATAAGTACTACCCAAACACTCAGCTTTTTCAAAAAGCATTTTTTAACAACTTTTACCAAATACTCAGTTTTTTCAAAAAACACTTTTTCAAAAAGTCCAGTTTTAAAAAGCTGAACCAAACTCACCCTAAGTAGTCCGAGGATGAATAAACACTTTCATGAGAATCTGTGTTAGTAAGTGAAGTATGATCATAATCATCCATAAAGGTGGTTCAAGGAGGAATATATCCTCGGCTATGCAAAGTCAAGGTTGGAAGGTACAGTCTAACATCAAAAGTAACGTTCCGGACAATTCCACTGATGAGGATAAGTATCAAGAAGGAACAAGATATAGGGGAGGTATGAAATATCTAAAGGGAAAGCTGCTACCACCGCATTAAAAGTTTTGCAGCTAACTCTCTGGCCGCATTAATAATGAATTGATATCTGAACAGTAACTTTTACCCTTACAGCTACTACCCAAAGATTTCAGGAAGGTGCTGATGGGACAAGGATCAATACTAACGATCTAATCTGCACGTGGAAGGTGGAGATGAAAGCAAAGATAGTATAAAATGGGAAAAAGACCCTGAAAGAAAAGGATCAAGAAATTAGGAGAAAAACACTGTAGTAATCAAGAATTGAACTTGTAATTTAACATGAGAGAAATATATAAGAGCTGATTTACTCGGACTGTACCGAGGACAATTTTATTTAGAATAGACCAGTCTATCTTCATTTTCTTATAATCTGAATCCACTTTACTTGTTGTATGATTCATTAAAACCCAGCTTTTCAGCCCACTTTCTACAAATTCATTGTATTGGGCTTTTTGGGTCTAAAATCATTTATCATTTGGGCTAGGGACTCAAATTGCGTCCTTACAATTGGTGTCGTTTATGGGAAATTCTGGTGTTCTAATGAGTCTAACATCCAACTATGGTAGGTTCAAGTCTGAATCAGGCAGAATCGATGGAGTCTCAGTGTCAAGATCACTTTCGTAATCTTGAACAAAGAAGGGACCGGGAAGGGAGTGTGCATACTACCCAAACCAATAGGAGCCAACCTCGGGGTTGGAGCCACCTCTCTCATAAGGAAGATGCCAAGAACATGCAGTAGGAGATTAATCATTTAAAGAGGAAGTTACGCCACAAACGGCGAAGGCGAACTCCCTCTAATTTTGACTTCTCTTTTGACGATGAAGAGGATGGTAGTTATAAACGTAGATCAAAGACTCCTCTTAGTGAGTCTTTCTCGTATGATGAGGATTACCATCATGAGCACAGAAACAAAAATTTATCTTCCAAAGGCTTGGGAAATGATGCGATGAGTAGAGCATTCAATCAAATTTCCAAGTCACCTTTCACGCGCAAAATTGAGGAAGGGAGACTTCCTTGGTGGTTCACTTAGCCAACATTCACCATGTATAATGGTCAAACAGACCCTATGGAGCATATAAGCCACTTTAACCAGAGAATGGTTGTGTACTTCAAGAATGAGGCCTTGATATGCAAGGGGTTTCCCTCCAGTTTAGGGCCCATGGCCATGAGGTGGCTTGATGGCTTAGGAGCAAGTTCCATTGATTTCTTTAAGGAACTCACTCAGGCTTTTGGATCTCACTTTATTACGTGCAGTAAGGTTCCTCGGCCCTTAGATTCCTTATTGTCTTTGTCCATGAGAGAAGGGGAAACCCTAAAAACGTATTCGGACAAATACTGGGAGATGTTCAATGAGATAGATGGTGACTTTGACGATGTAGCCATCAGGACTTTCAAGGTAGGCCTACTTGCTGAGTATGGCTTGAGGAAGTCTTTGATTGGGAAACCTGCTACTAGTGTACGCTAGCTCATAGACTGGATTGATAAGTATAAGAGGGTTTAGGAAGACCAACAATAAGGCAAGGAGAAGGGAAATGTTATCCCTCAGGAGAGGAAGGATTTCAGGTCAGACCGCTACAACAATAATAGACTCCGAAGGGATTTTGCTAGGCAGTTTAGGTCTACAGCTCCTCAAGTGGTTAACACGGTATTCCGAGAGCCAGTACATCAAGTCTTGGAGAAAATCAAGAATGAGTCATACTTCAAATGGCCATACAAGATGGGAGGAGACCCCATGAGGCACAACCAAAGCCTTCATTGCTAGTACCACCAAGAACAAGGACACACCACCGAGGACTGTAAAACTCTGTGGAATCACTTGGAGCAACTGGTCAGAGATGGAAGGTTGAAACAATTTTTGTATTGGCCCAATGGGCACGAAGACCAAGTAAGGTCGAGGGCTTAGGGAAAGGCTTCTTCAAGGCTCCCTTTGAGTACAATTAATGTCATCTTTGCTACTCCTAGGAGAATTGGCTCGCAGCCCTCCAGAGTGATGTTTGTAGCTCAACCACATGCCGAGGACCCTAATCTAGAGCCAAAGAGGGCTAGACTGGAGGTCTGACTTACGTTGAGCTTTTCGGATGAGGATAAGGTTGGAACCATATAGCCATACGATGATGCTTTAGTGATCACACTTAGGATAGGAATGTATGATGTAAAGAAAGTATTGGTGGACTAGGGCAGTGGTGTAGAGATTATGTACCCTGATTTATATAGTGGGCTGAACCTGAAGCCTGAGGATTTGACAGCCTATGATTCACCTTTGGTAAGCTTTGATGGAAAAGTTGTCATCCTAAAGGGTCAGATCAGACTACCCGTGTAAGCAGGTTCAGAGGTAGTGGAAGTGGACTTCATTGTGGTGGATGCTTATTCTTGCTACACAGTCATTGCGACAAGACCCTGGCTCCATGCCCTGGAGGCTGTTTTTTCCACCTTGCATTTGAAGGTAAAATACCCGTCCGGGGACCAGGTTGAAGAGCTTATTGGGAGTTAATCCATAGCTAGGCAGTGCCTAGTGGTAGCAATTATGCACTAGCCTGAAATTGAGTCATCGGCCTCTACTGAGAGGGGCTAATAGCAATCAAGGATTTTGGTCATATCTATGGATGCGATGTCAGAAGGGGCAAAATGTGAGATGTTGGAAGAAATTGTTATAGATGGTGATTCGAAGAAATTCTTTCAAGTCGAAGCTCAGCTACCTTCCCGGGAGAAGGAAAAGTTTATAGCGTTTCTTAGAGAAAATGTTGATGTATTTGCATGGAAAGTTTATGAAGCTCTTGGGGTGGATCCAAACTTCATTTGTCATCATCTGAACGTTAACCCAGCTGTCCCCCCAAGAAGCAACCACATCGGCACTCATTTATGGAATATTTTGATGTTGTCAAGGAGGAGGTGAATAAGGTTAAGCAGGCTGGGGCTATTAAGGAAGTGTTCTACCCTGAATGGTTAACCAATATAGTGGTAGTAAAGAAGAAAAGTAGAAAATGGCGAGTATGCGTGGATTTTACAGACTTGAACAAGGCTTGTCCAAAGGATCATTTCCCATGCCTCGGATTGATTAGCTAGTGGATACAACTGTAGGTCATCCTCGGATGAGCTTTTTGGATGCCTTCTAGGGGTACTACCAAATACCACTGACTTTGAGTGATCAAGAGAAAACAGCTTTTGCCACCCCCACTGGAAATTACCACTACAAAATGATGCCTTTTGGTTTAAAGAACGTGAGGGCTACCTACTAGAGGATGATGACCAGGATGTTCGAGCCACAGTCAGGAAAAAACATCGAGATTTATATAGATGACATGGTAGTCAAAAGTAAGTTAGAATCCAAGCATGTTAATAACCTCGGGAATATCTTTGAGATCTTGAGGAGGCACAAGCTGCAACTTAATGCTTCTAAATGCTCTTTTGGTGTCAGATCAGGGAAGTTCTTGGGATACATGGTTACTCACCGTGGAATTGAAGTCAATCCTGACCAAATTAGAGCAATTAACAATTTACAACCACCTCGGAACCCCCAAAGAGATCCAGAAGTTGACAGGAATGACTGCTACTTTAAATCGATTCATCTCTCAGTCAGCAGACAGGTGTAGGCCTTTCTTTCAATTATTGAATAAATGGAAGAGATTTGAATGGATCAAGGAGTGTGTCTTGGCCTTTTAACAGTTGAAGGAATACCTTTCTCGACCACCCATTTTGTCTATACCCGAGGTGGACAAGGTTTTGTTTGCTTATATTGCAGTAGCCTCTAATGCGATAAACTTGGAGCTAGTACGAGTTGATAGTGGTGTGTAGAGGCTAGTTTACTATGTGAGCAAATCACTACATGAGGCCGAGGTTCGTTATCTACCACTGGAGAAAGCTATTTTGGCAGTGATGCATGCTACACATAAGCTCCCCTACTATTTCCAATCACACACAATTGTTGTCCTAACTCAACTTCCGCTCAAATCTCTACTCCGAAGTGCGGATTATACAGGGAGGATTGCCAAGTGGGGTACAAACCTAGGGGCTTCCAATCACACAGTACATGCCTCGCACCTCTGTCAAGGGTTAGGTCCTTGCTGATTTGGTGGCCAAGTTTGCTGAATCTCCATTAGAAGTGAGAATGGAGAAGCAGGACATAGATGGAAAGTCGGTTAGGCTAGTCTCCTTACAAGAACCTTTGTCTTGGAGGGTATACGTTGATGGTGTAGCGAATCATAGAGGATCTAGAGTGGGGCTAATTCTGATATCTCCCGAGAGGATCATAACTGAGAAATCCTTGAGATTGGGCTTCTTGGCCACAAACAATGAAGCTAAGTATGAAACTCTGTTGGTAGGAATGACCATGGTTCAGAAAATGGGTGGAAAAGCAGTGAAGATATTCTTAGATTCAAGGCTGGTTGTGGGCCAAGTTCAGGGAGAATTGGAGGCTAGGGATGTAAGAATGCAAGAGTACTTAAGTCAGGTTAGGCATTTACAGTCAAGCTTTGAGTCTTTCAATTTACAGTATATTCCTAGAAGTGGAAATGCTCATGTCAATTCTCTGGCCACGCTTGCAACCTTCTCAGCATAAAGCCTACCTCAGGTTATCTTTGTTGAAGATCTATGTAAGCCTATTGAGATGAAGAATGAGGTGGTCCATATCCATTAAGTTAGGGTAGAACCTAGCTGGATGGACTCCATAGTATTGTTCCTTAAGGAGGATATCTTACCCGAAGAGAAGTCAGAGGCTAACAAGATGCGAAGAAAGGCTCCTCGGTTTTGGCTGTTTGAGGACCAAAAATTGTACAAACACTCGTTTTCTGGGCCATACTTACTATGCATACACCCAGAAGTATCAGAGCTCTCATTTAGGGATACTGGTGGCCGAATATGCAGAAGAAAGCACAAGAATATGTAAAAAAGTGTGACCAATGCCAAAGATTTGCACCAAACATTCATCAACCAAGAGGAGTCCTTAATCCTCTGTCTAGCCCTTGGCCATTTGCGCAATGAGGCTTGGACATTGTTGGTCCTTTCCCTAAGGTAGCAGGGAATAAGAAATATTTGCTAGTCGGCACAGATTACTTCACCAAGTGGGTTGAAGTTGAACCATTAACAAATATCAGGGATGTGGATGTCAAGAGATTTATTTAGAAAAATATTGTCACTCGGTTCGAGATCCCTCATACCCTCATCTTGAACAATGGTCTTCATTTTGATAGCAGCCTTCAGGGGGGTACTATTGTGACTTAGGAATTACGAGTAGGTATTCCATCCTGGCTTATACACAAGGGAACGGACAGGCCGAGGCTATCAACAAGGTCATAGTGAATGGACTCAAGAAGAGATTGGACGATGCAAAGGGAAAATGGGTGGAAGAGTTGTCACACGTCCTTTAGACATATCGGACCACGCCTCGAAGGTTAACAGGAGAGACACCCTTTTCAATGACTTATGGTGTTGAGGTTGTTATTCCTCTGGAAAGTAGATTCCCAATGCTGAAAATGAGTTCTTTCACTCCGAGAAACAATGATGGGTTGTTAGGGAAAAACTTAAACTTAATTGAAGAGCGAAGAGAAAATGCCATGGTCTAATTGGCCTATTATCAACACAAGTTCAAGCAAGGGTATGATGCCAATGTGAAGCTAAGGCCATTGGCACTTGAAGACTTGGTGTTAAGAAAGGTTTTGGGTACTGCAAAGAACCCAACATGGAGAAAGTTAGGGCGCAACTGGGAAGGGCCATATCGCATCACCTCGGTGGCTGGAATAAGTGTGTATCATCTTGAAGACCTAGATGAAAATATTGTACCACGCCCTTGGAATGTAAATAATCTGAAAATGTATTATTATTAATGAAATTTTTCTTTGTCACATTCTCGTTTATCACATCATTCGTTGAGCTTCCTATTATTATTATTTTAAATATCAAACAAAACATTGGTCATACCTGGCTCCTCGAGCTATATACCTTGGGAAAATTGATATCTCCAGATATCTTTCTAAATATTAAATAGAACCTTAGTTATGCCTGACTCCTCGGACCACATGCTTTAGGTAAATTAATAATTAATGACATCTTTCTAAGTATTAAACAGAACCTTAGCCATGCCTGGCTTCTCGGATCACATGCTTTGGGTAAATTAATACTTAATGACATCTTTCTAAGTATTAAACAAAACCTTAGCCATTCCTGGCTCCTTGGACCACTTGTTTTGGGTAAATTAATACTTAATAACATCTTTCTAAGTATTAAACAGAACATTAACCATGCCTGGCTCCTCAGACCACATGTTTTGGGTAAATTAATACTTAATGATATCTTTCTAAGTATTAAACAAAATCTTAGTTATGCCTGGCTCCTCGGACCACATGCTTTGGGTAAATTAATACTTTCTATCATTCTACTAAGTATCAAAGCGAAGTCTTAGCCATAACTGGCTCCTCGGATCACATGCTTGAGGTAAGTTAGTACTGTTTATTGAATATTTGAATGTCAAGTGGGGTCAGACACTATACATGGCAAAGGTCTTCATTGTGACAGCATGTTAAAAAAAAAAAAAAAATGCTCATGAGCATCACTTGGAGGCAATAGATTCTATATACCCTTGAGATCTCGCCCTTAAGGCTTCCTCGGTCTCTGCCACCCCAATGTCGTAGCCATCTTGCTCGGCTTTATCTTTGGCCTTCTCGACCTCCTTCAATTTCTTCTTTAAAGCGATGATTTGCTCTTTGGAGGCGGCCAGTTGGTCCTCAGCCTGGCGAAGGAGCATTCTTTAACCTTCGGCCTACCTCTCAGTGTTGTCCAAGGTAGCTTCAACACTTCTTTTATCCCTCTCTGCCTCGGTTAGCTTACTCTTAAGCTCTTGATTGCTTTTTTCGGCCACGTGGAAGGCATCCATGGCCGTTATCCGTCTCCCTTCTTTCTCCTTCATTTGACGGTGAGAGTAGTTCACCATCTCCTCAGCCCTGTACATGGCTTGAATGGCTTGCCAAGGAGAGAAGCATTTAACAAAGGAAGAAAAAGAAGTAATAAAAAAAAAATAATAAGTGAAAAAGAGAGAGGGGGTTAAAGGACTTACCATTGCGAGGTCCCTTTTTAGACCGAGGAACACCTCATGTTTCCTTATGGATTTGAGGTCGACCATATCCTTGGGCAACAACAGAGCTTGCTCCATCGAATTGGCCACATAGCCCGCCTTGCCCCCCTAGAAATCTCTTATTGAGGCATCACTTGGCAGACGAGCACCATCTAGCACCAAAAATGGGGCTTAGGCTGGTGTTGCTACTTGCTGGTCACCCCTTCTCTCACCCTCATTGAATGACCTCGTTTGCATGCCTCGGGGCTATTTGGCCCCTCTTTAGGGCTCATCCTCCTAGGAGGAATGGGTTCTTCCTATTTCCATCACCTTTTTACCCTTCTAATCCCTTTTCTTTTTGTGGTCGGCGGGATCAGCTCGAATGGGTTGGGGGGGGTGGAGGGGTGGGAAGTCTATTCTGAGCGGCCTTCCCCTTAGGTTGGGACTCCAGCAGCTCCTAAAGAGTTGATCTCGGCTTATGCTGAATCCGCATCTCTTCAGGAACTGTGGGGTCTTCTTAAGGGCTATGTACTTGAACCAAAGGAAGGTGGCTAGAATCACCGACCTGAAGCTTTGGAGATAGTGATTGGTCAAAAATGGCAAAATCTTCTTCAGAGTCGGTCACCTCAACCACTTCTCTGTCTTCTTCCTCTTCCTCCTCCTTAGTGGCTAGTTGCAATGAGGTTGCCTTCTCCTCAATAACACGTTGGCAGGGTAGTGCTACCCTTGGTATGCCTTCGGGGATTGGATTGGTGGTAAGAGTACCTTCTGGGATAGGATCGGTGGTGAGGAAGCTTGGAGTAGCAACACTGATCCCTTGCCTTGATTACACACCTCGACTCTTGGAAACTTTTGGAAATAGGAATGTAGTTAAAGATTAAGTGGGCCGTCCTCAGTTGACCATCTGTGTGGACGATTACCTTGGCCTTCAAGATCTTGTTCAAGCTCAGCTAGTTCATGAGATTGAAGATGGGGATAACAACGTTCTTATCTACAAAACCATTAAGAGAAACAAAAAACATTGTTAGCAAAAAATAACACAAATCAAAGGAAATTTCATGTACAAACACAAAAAAAGAAAAACAAAAGGGGATAACTTTGAAATCATAAACCTAGACCTAGAACCCCACCTAGTATCCCCTCTCTCGTCGGACAGGAGAGGCCATCATGCCACTCCCCTGATACGATCAAGAAGTCATTTTTTAGGCCTTCGTTGGAATTGGGGAGGCATTGGATGAGCCTGACCTCGGGGTACCTGGATTTTAGGTAATACCCCTGCCCCATTAGGTGATGGAAGTTGTAAATCCAATTGATTACATGGTGAGTGAGGTTTAAGCCCATTCTCTTGTTAAGGGCATCTACACTACCTAAGATTCTAAACATGTTTGGGGCACATTGAGTAGGATCTAACCTATGGTTCCTAAGGTAGTCCCTAGTGACCATTCCTATAGGGATTCTCATCCCTCTTTCTTTAAAGGCAATCATTGGGATTACCACCTCTCCCTCTTGTCTCTTCTCGTGCCACTACCCTTTCTTACAGTATCTAATCCCGACTCCTGATGGGATCCTATACCTAGCTTTGAAGCTCTCTAAACCCTCCTCAAAGTCTACCAAATGGGTGAATCAACCCATTCCTAAGAAATATTTGGAGGTACTAAGAAAATTGAGAGAAATAGGGGGAGCTGAGGAGGAAAAGACAAAGAAAAGAAAAAGTAGATGGAAAAAGTAAACGAAGAAATTTATAAAGACTTATGTAAAGAAGGGTACTGATCTCCTCGGACTAGCTCTTGGTATTTGTGAGGGCACAAGTAGTTTGGGTAAGTTTGTAGGTTCAATGTATGAGTGCTAAAGTAAGATGAATGATTGATTTAAGTAGTATTTATATTAAAGAGAGAGTTATAAGTGGGGAAATTCCCGCCTGGGTTCTAGCAAGTTCCTCAGCTGTTGGATCCGCATCGCGCTATAGATTGTCGGGTACATGGAGCCATAAATATTTATTGAAGGCGTATCTCTTATGCCAAAGTGTCAGGAGCGTGTCTTGGGCAGTTAAAAAGGCATCTGCGTATTTAGAGGTGACGTGTGATGAGCACGGAGTAACTCTAATGTCGTCGAAATTCTCCTTTCTTCCCAAAGAGCCAGAAAGAAGAATCTCAAAGGGCTATTGTAGGGTTGATAGGCCCAAGAGTACATATCTATGTATATATTAGGCTGGGGGCCTAATCTGAGGACATTAAGTAGTCCGAGGATGAGTAAACACTTTCATAAGAATCCGTGTTAGTAAGTGAAGAAGTGAAGTATGATCATAATCATCCAAAAAAGTGGTCCGAGGAGGAATATATCCTCAGCTATGCAAAGCCGAGTTCGGAAGGTACAACTAGACAATTCCACCGATGAGGATAAGTATCAAAAAGGAACAAGATATAGGGAGGCTATAAAATATCTAAAGGGAAAGCTGCTACCATCGCATTAAAAGCTCTGCAGCTAATTCTCTGGCCACATTAATGATGAAGTGATACCTGAACAGTAACTTTTAACCTTATCGCTACTACCTAAATATTTCAGGAAGGTGTTGATGGGACAAGAATCAACACCAACAATTGGATCTGCACGTGGAAGGTGGAGATGAAAGGGGGAGATAGTATAAAATGGGAGAAAGACTCTGAGAGAAAGGGATCGAGAAATTGGAGAAAAATATTGTAGTAATTAAGAATTGAACTTGTAATCTAACTTGGGAGAAATATATAAAAGCTGATCTCCTCGGACTGTGTTGAGGACAATTTTATTTAGAATAAACCAGTCTATCTTCATTTTCTTGTCATCTGAATCCACTTTACTTGTTGTATGATTCATTAAAGCCTAGCTTTCCAACCTACTCTCTACAAATTCATTATATTGGGCTTTTTGGGCCTAAGTTCATTTATTATTTGGGCTAGGGACTCAAATTACGTCTCACAAATATATTTCTAAATAAACAAACTTTCCATATATACATAATAATTATAAAAATAAAAAATTATAAAAAAACTCATCTCTCTCTCTTAATTTTTTTTAAAAAATATTATTTTTAAGAAAATATAATTATATGAGTAAGATATTTCTTAAAATAAATCTCAAGTTTTACTCTAATATTACAACTCATAACCAAATTAACTTATGAATATGTTTAATTATTCCATCACAACATATTTTATTTTTAGTAATAAAGATTACAATTCTTGTTGTAATCCTTATTTA